>CM029112.1:6202500-6347500 GCA_016859345.1 Istiophorus platypterus | reverse complement strand
CAAGGGGCCAGACAGACAGGAGCATTTCGATGGCTCCCAGCATCACACACATGAAAGAGTCGCTCATTTAAATCAATTCTCTCTGCTGTGGCATTTTTATCTCTATCAATGTTACAGCAACTGTCTCCGCCGATGCCATTTGACTGTCAGTAAAGGCTGCAAACGTTTTTGGTTGAAAAATCACAGAGGAAATCGAGAACTGATACAGAAACACAAATCTGAAACGAGCCCTGAAATGTTTTTTTTTTTTCTTAAGGGAGTTACAACTGTTCAACAAGGCAAATAAAGTGATGTTTATATGCATAAACTGATGTAATGGTTGGAGAAATTGATGTTGCGGAATCGGACATGTCGACGGGACGAGCCACTAAACAGGTTTTTATTTAAACGACTTTAAATCTGTGACAAAAAAAGCCTCTTTGAGTTGTTCGGTGTTTGAGCTGAATATCTAAAAATAGTCAATCCGTCACCTGTTAAATTTGTATATTAGCTTATTACAAAACAACTGCCAAGATTATTCGTTTACCTGGAACTGGACGGTTACTTCGTCGTTGGTACGAAAGAAAAAAAAAACCCGCCTAAATTTCAACTTTATTAAAACCTTGTTTTTGTTTTTTTGGGTTTTTGGTTTTTTTTTTTTTCAGGCAGTGACAAAGGACAGCCGTGCGTCACCGAAAGACCCCAAAGGGCCAAGATGGCTGCGCCCGGGACGGACGCCGGGGAGTTTGAAAGCTGGCTGAACGACCGGCTGGACTCGCTGGACGTGGACCGCGAGGTGTACGGGGCCTACATCTTAGGGGTCCTGCAAGAAGAGGAGAGCGACGAGGAGAAGGAGGACGCGCTCCAGGGGATTTTATCCGCGTTTCTGGTGAATATCCACGGCGGCGTGTCCCGCCCGGCTCCCCCTCTCCTCCCTCCTTCCCTCCCCCGGAGGCTGGTTCGCTCATTTGTCGCCGTCCGTCTCGTCCGCCCGGGCGGCACCGAGTGACAGCGCCGATGTCAGCTGCCGCTTACGGGGGGCGAGACGTCCGCGTTTGACCCGGTGTTTTCCCCCTAAGGGCTGAGGCCCGGGGGCGACGCGGTTCTGGACGCGAGCCGGTCTCCCCCCCCCCTGCTGCGCCGGACCCCATTTAAAACAAACAAACAAAACAACAACAACAACAACCCTGTAATTTTTACTTAACCGTGGTCTCGGTACGCGCCGAGAAACGTGTGACCCACGACTCGTATCGCACATTCGGCTCAGAGAAAGTACAGAGATCGAGGCTGTGCGAGGCTCGGCTGAGTTCCGCCCTCATGTAGTAATACGTGCTGTGATATCGCGGGTCTTAACACCGCGTCCGCCGGGGACGAGTTTGCAGAGTCGTCGAGCTGTTACAGGTGCTCGGCCGTTTACCTGTCCCTTTTGTGTGCAGGGCGAGGACACGGCGGAGGACGTCTGCAAACAGATCATCAAGCAGTGGACGGAGTTCTGTAGCAGATCAGCGGCCAGAACAAACGCCGGCGATGGTATTTTTGTGTCCCTTCTGATTCCTCCCACATTTTTCCCCCCCCCAGTTTCCCCGGTTTTCGTGCAATGATGCAGCCCAGACTTTCACTGAAAAGTCGTACGCTGCGGTCATGAGAATTTCCATAATCATTTCAAAGGGGAGCGGTGTAAAAAATTAAGCCAACAGGCTCATCAACTCTTTTGAATCTCGACCAGACGGAGCACAGACAGCTCGCTTAGCTCCGAGTTTTAAATCGTTTGCTTTGAGTTTGGGGGAGAGTGATTGAAGACACTTTGTCTCAGAGAGAGAGAGATTAACATTTCCTGAAGAAAAAAAAAAAAAAACAAGAACAGTTCCTCAGCTGCTTAAAGTTTTTGTGGTCTGAGGATGTGTTAATGATAAAAAAAAATAATTTAAAAAAGCCATTTCCACTGCATTTATCAGCGTTATTAATGGAAAGAGACTTTTTGCGGTCTACATAACCATAACAATGTTTATGCTGTCTGCAGCCTCACATTTAGATGAGCGGCCTCATGGCTCCCTCTGTTAACGTGCCCTCGCACCAACGGCAAAACAGCAGGTGCTTGGTTTGTGAGAGAGAAAAGGTCTAAACATTATTCTGGTTTAATCTGCAGCTTGACTGTGTTCTGTCATTCCCCTCCTGTAGCCGAGGTCCAGGCCATCGCCAGTATGATAGAGAAACAGGCTCAGATTGTGGTGAAACAGAAGGAGGTGTCCGAGGAGTCGAAGAAAAGGAAAGAGGCCCTCCTCGCCCAGTACGCCAACGTAACAGACGAGGAGGAATATCCTTGATGTCGCTAACCGCGATGACGGGGAGGCCGGTCACACTTGCTAGGATGGTCCGTATGTTTGACTTCAGTCACCAATGTTTCTTTGACTGTGCAGCCAAAAAAGGTTCGTGAACATATTTAAGGGGGAAAAAGAGGGCAAATATTTTATGTTTTCTCATCTATGTGAATGTTTCATACGGAAATATTCAGTTGTTTCCTTGACAAAAGCACTGAAGCTGAAGAAGAGGAGCCAACAGGGGGAAATAACCTCCTAGGAAATGATAAATGTATCCTTTCTAAAGCTGTTCACGATCAGAGGCTATTTTAAATCACGTAGAATTCAGTATCACTTGTTGCAACATGAATGGATAGTGCAATAGTTGCATAACCCTGACTGCACAATCCACTTCTGAAACTTCACGCCCCCAGAGTGGTATTATCTAGTGATAAAACCATAGCAGAGTGCTTTTGCTTTCACACAGCTGTCCTTTACTGAAAGTGCCAGCCCTGTTTAGGAACACCAACGTGGAGGAGGTGCTGACCAGACAAAAGCAAAAGCGGGATCAGGCCCGCGAAGACGCTCAGAAGAAGAAGGAGACGGACAAGATGCAGCGGGAGAAGGACAAACTAGCCAAACAAGACAGAAAAGAGAAGGAGAAGAAGCGCACACAGAAAGGCGAACGCAAAAGATAAAACCAGGAGAGAGGACACTTTGGAAATGAAAAGGTTTTGTTACAAGACAAAAATCTAACAAAGGTCATTGCCTCTCTTTAGCTAAACCTCATCGACGCCTACAGTATGTGAACATGACTTCAGCAGACCCTCCTTGTTAATTACTTTATGCAACTCTTGTGTAAACGACAATGTACTGGATGTTGTGCAGGTCGAATATCCCTACTTTTTTTTTTTTGGAACCAGATATGGGCAGATAACAAAGGACACGGTCTAAGAATAAAGCTGCAAATCTTTATATGATGATTGCGATAGTCAGTCTTATGTCAAAGGGGGGGGGGGGCTTATTTAAGTCTTTAAGCCGATATGATGTCGCTCAACCGAGCATGAAACATGCTGCAGCTAAGCTTTGACACAGCTACTCCTGAAATGATCAGCGTATTCACCTAAAACGCAAAGTGGATTGGTTAAGGTGAAAAATGGAGGAATGCTCTTGAAGCAACGCAGTCCACAGAGCTTCTGCTTGTCACCTTCCGTGCCAATATCCCGAAAATGCCTTTCATGTATACACAACTTCTAAGTAAAGGCAAGTGCTCATGTCAAACAGTTTTTACTTTCACATCATTGCTTTAGGTTTTAGTTTTACTGTCTATGCATTTTGTCTGAGAAAAAGAACAAACGACCGGTTGCTAAAGTATATCTTAAATATATGCTGTACCACGATTTGAATGTCAGAAATTAGGTTGATCATCTTTTTAAAATAATAAAAATCATTTTAAGCAATTTAGATTGCTTTATTTTTAATTTTTCAGTTTACAGAACGAGGACGAGGGGAACAAAAAACATAACATGAACATTAAAAATACAGGGGATGGAACAACCCTGCTCATATTCACAGAGCATAGTAGAGAAGTGCTGATACAGAGTAAGTTTACAGACTGATGCTTGTTACTTGACTTGAAACTCATACAATCTTTGGTCCCTGGCAGGCAAACTGTCACATTTCAGTGATAAGGATATTTGATAACACTTTCTGAAAATAAGCAGATGGAAAGTGTGATTAATACATTTAGATGGAAAACACAGAAGTTCTAGAGATTATTTGCCTTTTGTTACAGTTCAAACTTTTGACTGAATGACAGATAAAAAGTTTTCTGGTTAACGTTTTGAATGAATAGAAAACAAATTAAAGTTTCGGAAACTTCCTGAAACATTTCAGAAGCTACTGTATAATTTGGCAATTGCATTTTAAACTATTTACACAGAGCAAGCCATAAAAGATTAAACAGCATGAAGAGAATTATTGTTTAACTTAATTTGGAAAATGTGATTAATGCATTTACATTTAAAACACTGAACTTTTTTTTTTTTTTTCAGAAGTCTGACCACCGTCATAGTCCAAACTTCTCCAAATTCCAGATAAATACAAGTTAATGTCTGATTAAAGCATGTTAGGGTGAGATAAGAAGCTGCAGATGTTAATTGGAACAGTTCAGAAAACATTTTAATATTCAGCATGTTCATTTTTAAGTACTGCTCTTATGATTCATGTATTGCTTGGAAATTCCCAGAACTGAGGTCCCATTACATTCCAATAAATAAGTAAAACAATGAAGAATTCACTGAAATCTTCCACATAAATAGTGCCTTTAAATAAAACGGTGATGGAGCAAGATTTGCATTAATTTGGAACTGACACTAATTAAAGGATAAATTAAATGAAGATAAGATGCAGCAGGACAAGTTAGATTTCAAGCAATTCCTACACAACCAAAGTTAGCCGTTTGCTGGCTCCTCGGTACCAGGAAATGCAGCCATCATCAGACTTCAATTTTATTCATCTCGTACTTTGCAGTGATCACTGTGTTACAGGTAAAACATCACTATTGACTTGCAGGTAAGTAATATAAAAAATTCGTCTTTAGATTGACCCTGTTGCCTATGGTAATTTCTTTAAACGGGGAATTAGAGTGTGGATTTAATCAAGACCTTAAACTCATGCTTGTTGCCTGCTAAATCATAACTTAAAAGTGTATCCTTCAAACAGAGAGGTGCACCCTTCTCTTTGTGAGGCCTCCTCGCTAACACATTGTTCCTGCCTTTTGACAGGTTTCGGCAGGGTCATCTGGAGAGCACACCACAGGGCAGTGCGGAGCTTCCTCGTGGTAGCAGCGAGGTCCTTAAGCGCGATGACCAACAACAGGATGTCTGAAACCAAAGCAAAGTAGGTCTGGCAGCATATCGGAAAGAGAAATTTGTCGAACACCGCAATGTGAGTTACCTCTGTCCTCTGTGAAATGAGCTGTCTGTCTCTGGTGTTTGGACATGTTGGCAGTCTCCTCCTTGCGTCTTGCCTGGATGATGCAAATGGCCATATGATGCCTGTTCAGTGCTGTGTAGATGTTGATATGGAAGGGAATGTTTCGCAAACCCCCCATCCTATCCACAAGGCTTTTCACCTGCAATACACCAGTACAATCAACCTTTACATACCCCTCTCAGTCTTAGGAACTGATTTCTTAGTGTAATGTTCTACATGTTACAAAAAATATTTTTAACTTTTACCTGAAGTCATAAAATTTACAGCCAAAATTTCGAATACAAAGGTGCTTCATATTAAGTTGCCTGCCAATTAGTGGTATTTTCAATCTGTGGATAGAATCCGCTCCGTGCAGACACAAACAAGGCCCAGTTTTGAACCCTGGACCCTTCCTACTGTAAGTACACAGCGCTTATTAATGAGCCACCACACAAAAGTAACTGGACAGCGAAAGTTAATATATCACCAAGATTTTCCAGAAGGTTTATTTCTTGCCTTACTGAGGTCTCAGTATGGTCTTTACAAACTACGTCCAAACTAACGAAAACCAAAACAGGTTCCTGAGGGTGGCTTTGTAAGACGGACAGCTATTCTCTGTGGTTCACTCTTGATAGAATTCAAACCTGTGCGACATAAAGGTGCACACCTTCAGAACAAATCAAGGCTGCTGTGACAAAACTCAACTGTAGATGTCAGTGTGGAAGCAATTAATTCAGGGGTCTCACCTTTGCTTGCTCTCTGATGTGTTTAACAAGGAGGTGGTCAACTCTTGTGGGGTTCGGTGGAGTTTTGGGTGGGGTAGTGCTGGTCAATGCTGTAGTCTGTTTCCCAAGAAATGCCCTGGTAAGGATGACCTCTGTCTAAAATAGAAGACAAAATTCTGAACAGACCCAAAAATTCTTTTTTTTTTTTTTTTAAATTCAGGTTAACAGACAACCCCATTGTAAATTAAAATTGAAATAAAAACAGTTTTCAGTGTTGATTTGAACATAAATGCATGAATATCTCTTGCAGATATAGTGATCAGACTGTTTCTCCTCTTTTCGCATTTACTGACTTGTAGAAGCCATAAAGACAACTTAATAATTATATCAATTGTGTATATATATGTCTGTTTTTGTTTTTACAAAAGTTACATGAGAATCTGAAAATGCAAAAGAGTTTCTCTTAAGCTAATGTTGAGTTTTTGCCAGTAATGTTAATAATTTTTACTGAAACTGTGAAGTGCACATAGACATACACTGAACATAGGAAACCTAAAGCTGATCCAATGTTTAACAGCTAACTATGTCCATATTAAGCATGTTGTATTTCTGATAACAAATGACTGGAAATACAACAAACAACATATACACACACACACACACACACACACATATATATATATATATATATATATATATATATATATATATGTTCCATTATAAAAAAAAAAAAAATACCGGCTGTCATACCAACCTTTAAATCATCCCTAGACATCCTCTGACTCTAACTAGACACAAAATCAGATTCCAAAAGCATACCCTCTTCCTCTCCTTCTCCAAGCACCTCCACTGCTCATAACACTCGTCCAGGTGGATGTAAAGCTGGATCACAGGTCCTCCTTGCTTCATCACCATTGCGTTTGTCATGGCTGAGGCAATGTCATGGTAAGTGCTCTCTCCTCTGCGAGTCATCATGTCACTGGCGTAGGAGTTGAAAGCTGCAGGCTCACTGGCGGACATGTCACACACATCCATGCCGGGGGCACCACTTCCGTAGGGCAGCGTGGATCTAGAGCTGAAGTTGGAGTTGGTGGGAATGCCGGACTGCCCTCCGGGGTCACTTACAGGATACATGAGGGGCGTGCGCTGCTGTATATTCCCTGCACTGACTATGCTTTGTTCTCCATCAAGTCTCTGAGAGTTCATGTCTCCCTGAAGGTCAAAAAATGGGTTTTGGCAAAAAACCTGTTCCTTATCTCTCTCTCTCATGTGACTGTTCGTTAGGGTTCTTGTAGAGAAGTCTTCTCCCAGAAACCCAGACATGGGCACCATCTTTTCTTTCTGCATTTGTAGTTTGATCTTGTTTTGTATCTGGCCCTGCTGGAGGTGATGATTTGAGTACTGGTTAATGCTCATGTTCTCTCTGTGCATGGTCATCTGGTTTGGGAGGTTTACAGATGCAGAGAACGGCTCCGATCGCTGGAAGTGTTCTGTGTTTTGAGAGTCAAAACCAGGTAGATTGTGAAAGGCATCACGCTTAAATATTTGCTTCCTCACTCCTCCATTTCTTTCCCTCTGCACCATCCCAAATTCTCCCTCCAGCTTATTCTGGGTCTGCATTTCAGGAGTACTTTGTGTTGACACTGCAGGACTGGTGATTTTCCATTGTGAAACCATGCTGTCTTCATGAGGCAGGCCAAATGTCTGCTTGTGCATGTTTGGAAAGTCTCTACGACAAAAGCTATCCTGCTCACCAGCCATGAACAACTGAAAACTGCTGACCAATTGATTTATGTCTTGTGGCACATACTGCTCATTATTAACAGGCTTGGCACTGCTCTGGATGTGGTGGTCCTCATAGTAAGGATCAAAGCAGGGGCTGCTCATTTCGCTTTGAGGTCTAAAGATGTCACTGAGGTCAGGGAAGTTATTCACAGGCCTACTGTTTCCTCTGTCTTTATCAGCTGACATGTTTGGTTTCATTTCATATTTGCCTTGTTCTATCTGTGACAGGTACGTGTTTCCTGTTTTGGGCACTGGTAGACCAGGTGGCAGTTTCTGTGGAGGGATGGTGTAGCTGTCCCCGTCTCCATTAGGCAAATTAAAAAGCCATTGCTGATTGGTGGCAAAGCCACTGGACTGACAAAACTCTTCAACATCTTTGTCCATTGATTGTTCCTGTGCTTTGCTGAAAGCCTCGCTGGATACATAGGTTAGAGGAAAGGTCGGGTTATGTTGCATTTTAGGCTCTGATTGAAAATACTGTAGCAGTCCTTCTCTCAGTGCCTTTGGAGACCACACAGGATTACATGTAGGCAGGCTCCTAAAAGAAGGATTGAGGATTTCCTTTAATTTGTGTCTTTAAAAAATTAATTCAATACATTTAAAATAAATATTTTTAAATGCCGATAAAAACTACAAATATATTTTATGTTATATTTCTGGTTGTTTAACAACCAGAAATCTTTTCATACAACTGTAAATTATATACCTAACCCTACAAGGTTAAAAACCATGAAACTTGACATACCGTTCACTGTAATAGTTGTCCTGTGAGTCTGCCTCATCCAAAATATTTGACACTAGACCCTGTAGATCAGTCTCCCCATCATAATCAGTATTATCAGTCAGTTTTCTTCAGGAAAAAGAAAACACCTTGTCAGAATTGACTTTCCTTTTGTCCCTGAAAACATTAATTTAACAGTATGGCTCAAAACTTGTTTTTCATCCATAAGACGACTGAGACCCAGTTTATTTAACTACCTCTGAATAAAAATAAAATCCAAAACACGCTTTAACTTGCCAGAACAGCAGTGCAGTTGTTCAACACATGATGGAACTCAAGTGAATATCAAATACTTATCCTGAACATATTAAACTGAATACCTGCTTTTAATGCTACTCTGGGCACACTTTATAAGTTCATAGGGATCATCATGAGCATTATGAGACCAGGGCACGGAGAACGCAGTGTCCTGTTCCTGGAGTGAGACACTGGGGATGGAGGCGAAGGGCAATGTCATGTTTCCATTGTTTCCTACTCCTGCATTTGAACTGGCCTGAAAGAGGGCAAAGCAAAAGTTAAATCAAACTGAAGCTCACATAAATAAAATGCTACTGCTATGTTTTTCATTCCTCACTCAAGGGAGCTCAATTCAAATTAAAAGACTTATTGAAACAGTTGCTGTAGTTGCCACAGAAGCTTCAAACTATTTATGAATATTGCTGAGACAGAATGTAGAAGACAAATAAGAAGTTAATGACACAACCAATCCAGTTGAAGGGATTTGCTGTTTTTTCAGTTAAATTCAACTTTAAATACATCAACTTGGGAGTTATGAAAACAAGATTTTCATTGTTTTCTGAAATTCCACAGACTATGTGACTAATCAAAAAAATAATCATGAGATTAATCGATTATATTATTATTATTCTTCACGATTCAGACATAATAATCCAAAAAATATTTCTTAACTACATTTCTGCAGTGAACTGAGATAAAAACTTTTTCTCTGACATATTTATATCACATAAACAAGGATTTATTGACATTTATACCTAATTTTTTTCAGGAATCCCCCAAATGTTCCCCAATATATAACAAAAATTTCTGCATCAAGATTTAAAAAAAAAAAAAAAGGATGGAAACCAGTTTTTTTTTTTGGGGTTAATTTAAGATAATGTAAGTTTCTGTTAAAATCGACGCTCCCCCACTATGAAATGTTGAGCTTCCTACACAGTGAAGCTCATCAGGGACAATGTTTGCTACAGGTCAGATTGAACTGATTGGAAGTCAGTCTTTCTTGTAGTTTAGAAATGTGTCTCCTGACTACATAAAAACTTATAACTACTGTCACCGTTTACAGCGGACAAGTACAGCTACTCAGGACCTAAGTGAATAAAATTCAAGACTTCTGGACGCCCTCTAAGGCCTTTTTGAGGGAACTGAATTCAAACCTTTCACTACTTATCAAGGCCCCAACTTACCCTATCAGAGCCTGCTAACACAGATAATAGCTGCAAATATGCCGCTTTATATAAAAATATCATGGCTAACACCTAAAAATATAGCTTACCTGACGCTGGTATGTGGGGAAAAGTGAATTTTCAAATGTGCTCTGATGCCCGTCAAATGCCATTCTGACCTCCCTTGAACTTTTACTGATTCTCTACTCCATTACTGGCCTGACAAAAAAAAAAATAAAATGAATAAAAACCAAGATTATCAACAGCTGGTATAAACCTCATGTAACATTTGACAGAGGGATGAAGTGGAAGTCGTTAGCGCACCGCTTTGTCGGGGAGAAGAAGATCAAAACTAGCTTGTCAATTTAGCCGTTACTGCGTGAAGCCACGCTAGCTTCGCTAACTTCGGCCCGAGTTTCGCCGGGGTTTAAACTCCCTCCCCTGCCGGACGCGGGCCTCGGCCATGTCGGGCCTCGGCCATGTCGGGCCGCCGTTTTTAATCGGAGTTATCGCCCCGGGGGCCGTTTTCTCGCCGGGGACGGCGCCGACCCACCTGCGTCGATGGCGGCGTCGGGACCTTCGGGGTTTCGGGACTTTTCCTCTCGCCGGGCACATCGTCCTCGCGGCTCTCGCGCGGGGGGCCCCCGGCTCGAGCTCCACGCGCCCTCGAGCGACCGCTCGCGACCTCGGCGCCCATTGGCTGAGCGCCCGAGGGTTCGGAGGGTTCTGGTCCAATGAGCGTCGAGCAGACGGTCCGGGGGTCGTGGCAACATCTGGCGTCACGCCCTCCGCCCTATTTAACGCCGCGGCCCGGCGGGCGTCGCGGCGCAGACGCTGCGGCTCCGCAGTTAAAGCGTAGGTGACATAAATTAATAGAAAATCAATATGCGTGTATCATACGCACCAGAACAAAATCCTTATTCTTCTTCTTCTTCTTCCTCTTCTTCTTCTTCTCGACATCGTTAATAATAATAATAATAATAATAGTAATAATAATAATAAATGCTTCAAATATTAGTATTATTGATAATATGTACTGTCATTTTTTATTCTTCTTATTATTATTGTTGTTGTTGTTGTTGTTGTTATTATTGTCAGTAGTATTTGTAGCACTAGTCGTCATTTAAATAAAAAAAAAAACATCTGGCCCATCCCACATTGGACCTACGTGCTACTATACAAAGCATTCATCCTCCGACAGTAGAAAATGCAAAAACACGAAAGAAAAACAAAAATCCAGGCTTATTTTCATTGTTGTTATGACTTATTCTAACTGATTTTTATTTTAAAATATGGTTATAATCATAATCAAACATAATTATTGAAATTATAATATCAATATTATGTTTTAATATTGTCATCGTTACTATTATCATCATTATTACCAGGAATATATTTACTTTCTATTGCGCATATAATGCCATCTTTATTCACAACACTGGCCGTTTTTGACATCGTAAAATTTGCAGTACTTTATATATCTTCATTCATTTCACATCTGTTTATTTATTCAGTTCGGTTCAACTAAGCAGATTGAGTTAAAAACAAAGTCATTTTAATTCAATTTAATCTAGTGAATCCGGGTTTATTCCACCAAGAGTACACTTCACCGACTTACTTATCCTCTGGTATAAAAGTGAACGCACAGACCGACTGTTTGATTGATTGTCGATCTCTAAAGTGGAACATGACGTGAAAATTAAAGAACATAAACGGGAAAAGTTTGCCTCCTCCCATGGACACATTAGCATAAAGGAGAACTTGAAAGTCTGGTTGGGCCACGCAATCCAGCTGTGGAGTCAAGTTTGACAACATCAGCAGAAAAATACTACCGGGAAACGAGCGGCGTTACCTTCAAAGTAAAAGCACGCACGTTACACTTTCATTAAATGTCGATCATGTCAACGCCATCCACATGTGATGAATAATAACCCGGTGCTGTTTTTAATTTGTCCGGTGATGTATCGTATTAATACAACTGGACGGTCGAGTTTTATTGCTGATGGTCCTTGGGGGGTAACCTAAGTTTTTATTTTGGTTGCCTTCACAAACCCTTTAACCAGTGGTCAGACTCTTGGCTAAACCGTCGGTAATAATTATTTATCATAGTAATTATTTGCTCCTATGCTGATAACGTCGTATGACATTTTACAAACAACTTATATTCGGTTTTTAGGGTTTTTTTTTGTGAAACTTTTCACCGGAAGCGTCGTTCCTTAATGCGGCTGCCTTGACCGGTGTGAGAGAGTCAAGAGTTGTGGAAAAGAAAAAGTCAGCGAGCAGCTTTTAAAGCGGAGACCAAGCACAAAGAGAACAGCGCTCAGGTCCTCGACATCAGACTCCTTTCTTCTTCTTTTACCTTTAGAAAAGTTATTCTCCTTGAAGAACCCCTCGCAGAACCGATGATACACACTAAACGCGTTTACACAAAGTTATTCGGGATAAAGTTCTTGTCTTAACCTCCGGGAAGATGGTTTTTTGCAAGACCTGGTCTGTTACGTTCCTGCTGCCTCTGCTGATATCAGCCCAGAATCAAGTGGACAACGGAATAGTCGTCCCGGAGCACGGGTTTTGCCAACCGATCACGATACCCCTGTGCACGGACATAGCCTACAACCAGACCATCATGCCCAACCTGGTGGGGCACTACAACCAGGAGGACGCGGGGCTCGAGGTGCACCAGTTTTACCCCCTTGTGAAGGTACAGTGCTCGCCGGAGTTGAAATTCTTCCTGTGCTCCATGTATGCGCCCGTGTGCACGGTCCTGGAGAAGGCCATCCCCCCCTGTAGGTCGATCTGCGAGAGGGCCAAGCAGGGCTGCGAGGCCCTCATGAACAAGTTCGGCTTTCAGTGGCCCGACCGGCTGCGCTGCGAGAACTTCCCCGTGCTGGGAGACGGGCAGATCTGCGTGGGCCAGAACGACTCCTCCGCCGCCACCGTCCCGCCCGTCGTCCCCGAGCCGGGGAGCCCGGACCTGTCGGTGGTCTCCGCGCAGGACAGGGCCTTCCGATGCCCGTCCGTCCTCAAAGTGCCCCCGTATTTGAACTATAAGTTCCTGGAGGAGAAGGACTGCGCGGCCCCCTGCGAGCCATCCAGGAGCGGTGGGTACATGTTTTTCAGTGACAAAGAGATTCACTTCTCCCGCATATGGATTCTGGTCTGGTCCGTGCTCTGTTGCGCGTCCACCTTGTTCACAGTGACCACCTATTTAGTTGATATGCAGCGCTTCAGGTACCCCGAGAGACCCATCATCTTCCTGTCCGGCTGCTACACCATGGTCTCCATAGCCTTCATAGCTGGTTACTTCCTGGGGGACAGGGTGGTGTGCAATGACGGCTTTAGCCCTGATGGCTACAAGACCATCGTCCAAGGCACCAAGAAGGAAGGTTGCACCATCCTCTTCATGATGCTCTATTTCTTCAGCATGGCCAGCTCCATCTGGTGGGTCATCCTGTCCCTCACCTGGTTCCTGGCAGCGGGCATGAAGTGGGGCCACGAGGCCATCGAGGCCAACTCTCAGTATTTCCACCTCGCAGCCTGGGCAGTGCCGGCCGTCAAGACCATCAGCATCCTGGCCATCGGGCAGATCGAGGGCGACGTGCTCAGCGGCGTCTGCTTCGTCAGCCTCAGCAACCTGGACCCTCTGCGGGGCTTCGTGCTGGCCCCGCTCTTCATCTATCTCTTCATCGGGACCTCGTTCCTGCTGGCGGGCTTTGTGTCGCTGTTCCGCATCCGCACCATCATGAAGCACGACGGCACCAAGACGGAGAAGCTGGAGCGGCTGATGGTGCGGATCGGGGTGTTCAGCGTGCTCTACACCGTGCCCGCCACCATCGTCATCGCCTGCTTCTTCTACGAGCAGGCCTTCCGCCCGCACTGGGAGCGCAGCTGGGTCGGCCACAACTGCAAGGGCCTGGCCATCCCCTGCCCCGTGCAGTCCGGGCCCCGCATGACCCCGGACTTCACGGTCTACATGATCAAGTACCTCATGACACTGATAGTGGGCATCACCTCTGGTTTCTGGATCTGGTCTGGAAAGACTCTGCACTCCTGGCACAAGTTCTACACAAGGCTGACAAATGGCAAACATGGAGAGACCACTGTCTAGACGTAAAGGGACATCCGTGCGTTGCTGTGACTACTTTGTGTATTACTACCTGTTTCTCATGTGATAGGTAAGTAGCACATTGAGTAGCCGTTAGTTCTTACAGCATTTGTATTCGCCTCAGCCTAATAGCCACACATGCATGCCAAACTGAGGGGTTAGAGTTTGACAAAAGGACAAGCTGGATAAACAAGGACTGAACCTAACTGTCTGAACAAATAACAAGCGTGGCTATGGATGCCATGTGCTGAAATGCTCACCCCCCCAACCCCCACCCCAACCCTCTCTGGCTCTTTTTTTTTTTTTTCTTAAAAACCACCATAAACTCAAGGGGAGCGATGATCCACCGGCCAAGAACGCAGAGAGCGGAGAGAAACGAGCTGCGGAAGAATAACTGTTTGTTCTCTCCCTAAACATTTCATGTGTAATTAAATGAAACTGTAAATAGTATTTGTAAAAACATGAAATTATATATTTGTATTTAAAGAAAGTAAATACTTTTCCTCATCTACCAGTGTACCTGCTTTACTTTTGCACTGTAAGAATGCCACATACCATATAGACTTACTCCTTCTTTTTCATTAATCATTGATTATAAATCATGTTTTTTTTTAATGGATTAAAAGAATGTTCTACTATTCAGTCTGTTGGATGATATCCAGGGAGCTTTTTGGTTTAGCCCACTGTATTTTCACTCCTCTTTAACCAAAAGCATGTGTCTCGTCTCAGATATCATCAGACGACTCGGTATCAATTGCTTGATTTTGAATTCCTAGATAAAAGGGAAACCGGTATTTATTGTTTTTTCTTTTTTCTTTTTTTGTCCTCCCATATGTTCAGTATTCTATGATGATTAAATACTGTCTTGATAACGACTTAACTCTCTTTGATACCAGGACGGCCATGTTGTTTTCTCAAGGGGGCGAGGGTGGTGTCACACCTGAACATCTGTTGCCTCAGACTGGCAGGCAACAGTGAGTATTGGAATTCTTAATGGAAATTAGCCTCTTACACAAGACAGTAGCCCTCTGGGAAATACAGGGAATGAGTTTATACTGCAGATGTCAACTGCACACACCTCTCCTGTTGATAACCTATCAGCGACTCTGTCTGTGTATCCCGAAATATTCCACATCTACGTGTTTTGTGTCTGAGAAACAGGTGACAACCTGTAAGAATGTGGTGGAGGACCTCCTCGCACGTGTGCACCAGCATCGCCTTCAGGTGCTAAACAAAACAAGAGAGCCTTCTTTTTTCTTTTGCTTTTTTTTTTTCTTCCCTGTTGTTAAACAGTGGGCTCGGTTGAATCAACGGGAATCATCTGGCAAGAGAAGTCTGTGCTGTTGCATAGGTGTGAAAATGTTCCTGGCCGCCTCTTGAGTGAAGGGAAAGCAGAAGTGTTCAACTTCGCTGCGGTCCTACTTCTCCAGGCTGGAATCCCCCAAGCCGTGCATGGCTGAAACCGAACCTCGTCTGTGGTGATGTCATGAGGTACGATGGGTGTGTTGGAGAAAGTTGATCCTCTCGCCCCGGAGCGAGAGGCTCTGGGCGTTTGAGAGGTTGCACGTACACACACAGGCACACACACACACAACGCCGTGCGTGCACCCGTGCTGTTGCTGCAAAATATTTAGCGGGCTGCACAGTGCCGCACATAATCCGTGTATTGGACTGTACCTCAGTGGGTTTTGGTATAATTAGTGATGTGAGGGGGGGGTAGCAGAGCAATGGATGTCTCATCAATGTCATGACCTGTCGGAAAAAGTTGATATTTGTCTTTCTGTTAACCGTATAAGAGGTTAAATAAAGATTGGTTGTAATAACAGACAAGTAAGAATGATTAAAGGTAGGAGCAGATACTCCGAGGGGGGAAAAACCATAAATCTACCTGTGCCTCTTCTTTTCTGCCATCCTACAACCCCCTCCACCCTCCCTCACCCACCCTCTCTGCGCTTAGATGAATGGGGGGAATGCAAGTGAGTCAGTGGAGCGGTGCTAGGCCTTTGCTTTAGTGACAGACAGTCTCCTGTGTGCTGCTCACTTCAAAGCGCTGCTGAAACCTGACTAGCTCCTTGTAAACACTGCCGTCTGGCCTGAAGGCCCACTTCCTGCGCTTAACTCAACTTAATGGCTGGCTTGTTTGGCTTTGCACTGAAGCAGAGAGGCGAATGAAGAGCGAGAGAATGAAGAGAAGCGGCATGTGGGTGGGGTGCTGGTGGGGAAGCGAGCGGGATTGTTTTAGGGTTTAAGGGGTGGAAGGGGTTTGGAGAGCATGATGGAAAATTCAGCATTATTTGGTTGCTTTTGTCTTTCTCCAGAGGGAAAACAACAACAACAACAACAACAACAAAAAAAAAAGGGAAGAAAACGAGAATCTAAATGAGGAGAGACGTGACTGTGATTTTGTGAATATTTCTACTGAAACTCTGGATCTCAGGCCGTCAGAACTAAATGGAATCAGATGCTCTGCATTCAACTTATGCCAGGAAAAAAAAAAACAAGCTTTTCACAAAGTATTTTTTTTTTCCTCAAGCAAACCTTGATGTGTATGTTGCAGGGCCCATCTGGGGAGGTTTTACACAGATTTTACCTGCCATGCAGAGAAACTGTTTGTAAACGTGAGACATTTGGGTTTATAAGTAAAAGAAAAATACCAACTGTTCATACTAACTGCACAGGAGGTGGTAGCTATCTACAGTGGATTCTTTTCTCTTTAATGTTTGTTGCCCAGTTTTTTCAGTGGCAGCCGTCTCCCGTGTTGTTGATCTCAGATCATAAATCTTGCGTGCAGCCGTTTCCTGCTTGCTTGAGGGCAAGAAGGGACAAGCCAGGGATCGAGGCTGAGACGGCAAGAATGCTCTTCGGCTTGATATTATGATGTCGCTCTTATTGGAAGACGGCCTTGGCATGTTGGAAAAAAGGATTGTGTTGTTAGTCAGAAGCGCCAGCGTTCTGACTTTTCACTGTGGAGCCATTGTTGAAGTTTGTGCCAATGAACCACAACCCCCCCCCCCCCCAAACTTTATAAGAATTGTGCGGTATCAGGCCGATGAAGGGGCTTGAAGTGGACAAAGGAAAAGAGAAAAATGGGAGAAAATGAGAAAAGAAAAAAAAAAAACTACCCAGACATGTAGTAAGCCTGTTTCTAATCAAATCCTGGCACAAAATCAAGAGGAACTCATGCTCTGAAGGCTAACACTGGATTAGTTGCAGTCATACATTATCCTAACCATAGGAGAGCAGCTGAGATTTTCCAGAGCACACGCACCATATCTATCCGTCTTGCTCTCCCTTGAAAACTCAACAGGAAGTGCAGTATGTCCTTTCTCCTCCTACCATTGCTTTCAGAGGTGGCCACTGTGAGTGGGATGGAGCGTAACAAGTTGGCAGGAGACTGAGGGTTCAAATGTGCATTTCAGTCCCTGTCTTTGATTCAGGGCCTACAGCCATAAATACTGGGCCTGACAGTCACCACCAGGAGGTGTCCTGCTCTCCTCCATTTATCATGTGTCCGCTAAAATCTTTTTTTTTTTAACTCAACGTCCGCCTTACTCTATTTTTCCAGTGAAAAATATATGATAAATGCCTTAGAACATTTGACTCGTTAATGTGAACTTCATAACACAGAAAGGTGCTTTTCCTCAGAGACAATGGTTGATGGTTTTTTATTGTTCTCCAAGAATTACATTTCTATGCAAAACTAAAATAACTGGCTGAAAATTATTTCAAAAATCCATAATAGTGAGAATTTAATTTGTTTTAATATTACTATCATAATTTGCCCTCCTGGTTTCTTTTAGAATAGGCATTATGCCTTACAAGTCTATCACTAATGCCCTAAACTCTCCTATCACATTGCCTAAATAGCAGTAGCAAAAATAGCAGAAATTGTGCAAAAGGGGGTTTCAGCCCACCAAGCTCCTTAACTTTACGTTTCTCGTTGCTCATTTTCATGCCTCGTACACACCATTTGTCTGGTATTTTATTGCTCATAAGTGCAAAAAAAAAAAAAAAACCCACTCAGGGTTGGCTTTAACGAGAAAACAAACACAACGACTGGAAGAGACTGACCCCCCCCACAAATCCTTCAGGGTGAGGGTGTGTATGGTGTCAGGGTTAGAAAGAAAAAGTGAGGGAGTGCCTCAGAGCCTCTCCGGCTGCTGAGCCGAGAGGTGCCGACAGCTGCGTGACAGATATTTTGGGAGCCTGCAACACGCCTGGGATAATAATGGGCTTGACTGGGAGGAGTGTGTGTGTGGAGCGGAGGGAATGGCTAATGTGCATCCAGACACCACAGTATATACACAATCACTCCACTCTGGTAAACTTTCAGGGTGACGGTGCAAGTGGCAAATGATAACACGAGGATGGATGAGGTGTCCGGTGGTTTTAAGCTACTGTGTTGTGTGTTTAAACTGTGTTTTCGTTCGGCTGCTCAAACCCGATGCAGTTGTGGTTTTACTTTAAACTGGGCAGCGACTGAAACTTGACAAAAAACATTTGTTTACAAATGTAACATCGGTAGAGGTAACAGCGCCTTTATTGACCTTCAATTTGAAATGAATGGACCTACAAGCTGAACACTTACAATGTTCTGAAAGGCCAGTGGTAATTCTGAGCTATTAAAAGCTTTTTTTTTTCTTTTTTTTTTTGTGCATGTGGGCAAGGTCATACTACTGATCCAACAGTCAGCGGGTGGACGTCAGATACTGTAATGTCTTGACATAACAATGGGCCCACAGGGAGTTTTGTTCCAAAGCAGCAGGGGCAAAAAAAAAAGTCCTCGAACGCCACATGACTCAGTAACTTTGGAAGTGATCACAGAGCTCTTAATTGAAAAGTCCAACGCTCCCCTGCAGAATCATTACAAGGCAGTAAAATCATTCTTATTGGCCCATTAATACAGTACTGCAGTGCTCCGAGCACCTGGATCTCCAGGTAAACTGGGTGTACTAAACAGAGCGAGGTAGCGCTGCTCTGATCCAGTCTCTCTCGTTCTCCCATGGGCCCCACTAAGGCCTCAGGCTTCAATGATTACTTATTGAGTGGGCTCCTCTCTGGCGAGCACCCCCCCCCTCCACCCTCTGTTTTAATGGAGGCCCTCTTAACAGCTCTTTCTGAGGAATTTACAGCCCCGGCCCCGGCCCACTCCAGTCCAGGAGAGGGAAGGCGGGGAGGGGAGCACACTGCAGCCTTGTCCCAACAGAGGTAGCAGTGGAAATGTACAGCTTCAGGCAAGGTGGCGGCAGAGCTCCTGTTTGAGTGTGTGTGTCTTTGTGTGTGTGCCCGTCCATCTCTCTCGCTATCTGTATCTGTGTGTATGTGTGTGTGTTTTAGTGTGTGTGTGTGTGTGTGTTCGGTCGGCCGCATGTGCTCCCGAGCTCGTGTTCATGTGTGTAAATCTCAACGTGAACGGCTGAGTGGAAATAGGAGGGCTCCAGCTCTGTAGGTTCTCTCTGTAATTTCACTCTCTGCGCGGCGTAATCGCTTCCATGTGGGGCCCTTTCGCCAACAACGGCGTGGTGGAGGGGGGGGCCGCGCTGCAAAGGTGGGAGTTAAACACATAGACACATGCGGGCTCATAAATACACTCCCTCACGGAAAAGGGTGGCCAAGTACGAGACTGAATGAAGATATTTCTGTTTTTGTTTTTTTTTTTTACGTTTGGCCGGGCTATTTAAAAAAGAAATCTGACTTTGAGAGTTACTTTAAGCCTCGGCGATATAAAAGACTTTTTAAAGTCAACACACTTAAAGACTTAGAATATTGCATATAACTGTTTTGCCACTGGCATATCAAACCACAAATGTGTAATGTCTCAGACTTGCGTGCAACCCAGATAAAATCTTATTATAACAATCTCTTAATTTGTGAAATGGCAGGAAGTCCAGGATGCCTAATTTATCCTCATTAGCAATTTCCTTTGGAAATGTTCAGAACTTTTGTGGTTTTCCTTTGCATCCAGTGGGTTTTTTTTTCTTTTTCTTTTTCTTTTTTCTTTCAGTTGGTAGCTCCCACTGCACATGTTGAGCTGTCAGCTAGAATGCCCCCAGGACCTGCCGGGCCAGACAGTCATGGTCAATGTGTGAAACCAACAGAGCGAAAAACAACAGGACCTTTTGCACAACAGGGTCAGCATTTAAAGACACCTCTGACTGAGCTCATTTGCTAGTTCACCTGCAGGGTAGAGAAATTAGAAGGCACGGGAAATCTCTGTAGGAAAGACGGTATTTTAGGAAGTATGTGCAAGTCAGAAAATGTAAATTCATGGGCTGTGTAACATGTTCTGAAATGAGATTAAATATTAAAACCAGCATTTGCTTGGTAGTGGATTTATTGGTCTATTCTGTGTTACAGGGATCTGATTAAAGTATCGCTCAATAATAATAATATTGTGAACAACAGTGATGCTGTTTTGGCACAAATACTTACAAAATATACTGTTGGAAAGACACATTAAACATAAAGATAATAAAATGATCCCTCAGCAATAAAATAAGCAGTTATTTAATGTCCTGTCACTCGTAACCATGCACAAATACGTGTATAAATGCTGGATGAGCTTTCGTTTGACAGGTCCCGTGTTTTCCCATAAGACCCTTTGCGGGATCACATGCAGGTTCGTAGCGAGACTAGCGAGCGGTGGTACAGTCAGCACAGGCCAAAGAGCAGCTCAGGCCGACCACAGCCAGAGGCAAATGCGCCACTGTTTGTTCTGCGAGCCTGTCAGGGGTCAGAGGTTGACTTAAATGTCACATTTTTCACGGCGCCTCGGAAAATTTCATAACGTTGGCGCTGAAAAAGCTGCATGTCTTTTGTTGGCAGCTTTTTTTTTTTTTTTTTTTTACCCCGAAAGTGAGCACAAGGAAGGAAATGTCGGTAGGTTCTTCCGGGACACAACTTTGGCTTGTTGTGAGGGGCGGTGAATAGAGAGCTCGGATGCAACTCGAGCGCCGACATAGCACGAAGAGACGGCACGATTCCTGAAAAACGTCAGTTTTCCGTCGTATGAATCTCCAATCTTATTGCTGCCTTCGGAGGCCCGTGTTTTGGATTCTAGTGGCAGTAACATTATTATATCACTGCTATGCCACAGGGGGGTGGTATTGTGCCACTTTAGATTCACCTCCAAGCTTTTCCCTCCCTGGAAGTCTTAGTGGCAGTGATGGGTCCATAATTTAGCGTAAAGGGCCTCTCTTTTATGCCAGAGAATAAAACACCCTGAGAAGAAGAGATTGATGTCAGGCAGAACACTTGCAGATATTTGAATCTGTAATGAAGCACCGCCATATATCTTTACTGAACAAATTTAGATGTTGTTTGATAATACTTCTACAATGCAGAAGTTAAGAGTTAGAAAAACAATTCTGCATTACCAGAATGGAGATTGCACTATGCTGAGTGGGATTGGTCCACACAGTGTCACACACCGTATCTTACAGCGTGTACACAGCTGGCCTCTAGATGGTGCCAGTCCCTTCTTAGACAGTGGGAGAGACTGACATCTGCCAAAAAACAGCCGAAGAGGAGTAATTAGCTGAACATGCAGCTCCAGATCATTATTGTCAAGTGAGCGCTGGGATGCCTTGTTTAACCCCTTGACTGCTTTTCCAAATAAATGGCTGTGACCTCACTTGTGATGGCAGGTTTCGCAAGAAGCAGGCAGAGAAATGTGACACCGGAGGGCACTGCAGTTAAATTGCACAAGTCTGTTCATGTAACTGTCAATGCATGTTGTTTTGATTCCTGTACTTTCAGTCATGACATTAGAGGCATACAGTATATGACACTCTAAGTTCTTTGATATGGAGACGTTTAATGTTATAATATAAATATTAACCTTATTTCACCATATATTTGTGCATGTATTACCGTGCTTCTTTTGGTAAACATAAGGATTAAAGAATGATATATGATGTTGCAAGAAATGGGTATACGCATATAAATGAGGAGATCATGAACTGTAATATTATATATTATGTATTATTATATTATGTACAATTATTACTTATGACTTATTAGTGAAAAAACTTTTGAAAATGTTTTTTCCAAAAAAATGTCCCCAGTTTTAACATCTTTTTAATGAGATTAAGAGTAGTTTTGTATCTGCAACAACTTTGTGTGTGTGTGTGTGTGTGTGTGTGTGTGTGTGTGTGTATGTATGTATGTATGTATGTATATATATATATATATATATATATATATATATATATATAATTTATTTTAATCTTGTTCTTTTCGAACTCATGTGCACTCAAATTGCATCAGTTCCACCTCTGGAGCACCGAAGATTCCTATCTTCACTTGCCTACCTTTCTTCACTCTGCTCTGACTATCTTTGGTCTACATCTGTTCCCCCCCTATGTTCAGATTGGGGAGCCAAGGCGGATAGTTCTGGAAAAGTTTTATCAGGGTAGTCGCTGAGGGACTGACCGCAGACCAAACTACCTCCACGCATACCATCAGCTGGAGAGAGCTGCGGTGAGTGGAGGAGGGGGGACGTAAAGTCATGGGTCAGTCAGCATGTCTCCCTCCTGCTCTAGACTCCATTGTGTGTAGTAAGTGGCCCCGTGCCTAAATTACATTAATTACGCTCCTGCTGGCCGAGGCTCTGTGGGAGAAATGCGGCGTTACCACGTTGTTCCCTCTTAATGAGCAGCTCTGCAGCCCTGGACTTTCTGCCAAGTTTCTCTTCGTGTGTTTTCTTTCTCCCCCGGGAGGCTGTCACATCTTATTTAAAGCTTTGAGTCATACCTCATCAGATATTGTGTCTATCACATTGTGCAACATATACGAAGCAGTGATTTGTTTTTGCATTGTGAGGCCCCCTTTTAACATAACAGTTATTAGCTTCAACTGAAGGGCCCAATTAACACCAATTAGAGCGGCACCTTTAATTGAATCAATTACACTACGTCATCCTATATATGTACAGCAGTTTCCCTGGGCAGATGAGAGGGAGGCATCGAGATTTTTTTTTTAACAGATCATCTTGTAGATTCATCAGTCAATCCAGTCTTGGCAGACTGGAGCCCGTGCCTTAGTCACAATCCCAGACAATGCATGTGGGATGTCTGTTTCCAGCGAATGTAACTTGAGATAGAAAAAGAGCAAAGCTTGTCTAATCTGCAAGATCAAATGAGTTTGAGAACATGCTGAGTAATATGCAGGATGATTTTTCATTTTAACGGTAATGTTCTAGTGAATTCCAGTGGTTTCATCACATCTCTGAGTTTTGTTTTTTTCCCTCAGAATAATGAAGTGGGGGGAAAAAATACACAATGTTGCAGAGATGGGCCTTGGCTACTATCACAGTAGCACTAACTAAAATATGCTTTGTAACTTCTGCTACAAATTTGGCTACAAATTTGACCCATACTATAAATGTATGAAATACATTTGCACAACTATAAATGTATTTCATACATTTATAGTTGTGCAGCCCTTTTGTTTAGTGTTCGATTTTTTTTTCTCTGCCTGCACAGAAAGTGACACCCCCCTACACACACACAGTGCTTGTCTGTGCAATCACTAATGTGGAATTTGAGAAACAGGGAAGGGCACAGAGTGGAAAGTGATGTTATAATCACCTCAGTGTTCACTGACTATTCAGCAGTTTTAATCCACTTTTCCCACCTCATTAACACTGATGTACCAAGAATCAGGCAGTTCTTACAATCTCGCACCCTTGTGATTGCATCCCATAATAAAAGATACTCAGTGTGTGCTTTCACGGTACCGCTCTGTTGGGTTTCATCGCCTCAACAACATATGTTCACTCTGAGAACAAGAGCGGGCCCCTCTTGAGACATCTCTGTGTAACCATAGCAGCAGGTGGATCTATTGAAGTCACGCAATTACCCCAGAAACAGCCTCCCTGTGTGTGTGTGTGTGTGTGTGTGTGTGTGTGTGTGTGTGCAATGGGATATACTCTACCAGAGTAGGCAGTCACACCTGCAGCCACATAGAATTTACAGGCCTGTTGCTCGCAATCACGGCTTTACAGTCTACAGACGTATAATGAGCCTCTGCAGCGTCAGCGTCACCGGCAGCACAAAGTTCAGTTGCAACATTGATAAATGAGAAAGGCTAACAAGGAAATCGATAACCTGCAAGCGCATTCAACAAAGATCACACAATACAACCTTTGGCTGGATGCGTAGATAAGTCCCCCCACCCTATCCTCCCACTCTCCTGCTCTCTCTGTCTTGCCTTGTTTATGTATAGTTTATGTCAATTGGCCATAATAAAGACAGGGGTTTGACTGAGTAGTGGGAGGGAGGATGTAGCATTAGAGCGACTCTGGAGAGATAAGGAGAGGCCTGGCCTGGCCCTTAAAGGGCCAAAGTAAAACAGAAAGATTTCTGATGTAGGTGGAGTTAGTGTAGCTCAGGGGAGGGTGAGAAATGAGGGCTTGAACATGCAAAGAGAAGTGCTAGGGGTGCGGGCAGGCACAGCGCTGACTGTGCGGTGAAGAGACAGAGGTTTGCTTGTTTTTCGGAGCTGAGTCGCAGGGGCCCGCACTGCAGCACCAGAGAAAGGAAGCGTGATAATCAGCACCGGGAAATGACTCTGTAAATTGTTTGTTGTCATTCTGCTCGGACACCGGGGGGCAGGGGCCGAGGGGGCAGGGGGTGGTGAGCTCAAACAGACATGAATGGTGATGGCAGCAAACGGCGTTATGCGTCAACCCTCAGGATGCAGATCAAGCCACCGCATGTATCCTCGGCACCGGGGACTGGGCCAGGGAGTCCTGACACCAGGGCCTTGGGAATACACACTGATTCAGGTGAGGGCTGCATGAGAGACACAGAGCGGGAGGACGTTAATAATTTAAGGCTGGTGACATTTGCCATGTTATTAATGTAATTGTTTCAACAGACGAGTCTGAACATGATGATCCCTCTTGATAACTGTTTGGTGTGCTGGAAAAAAAAAAAACCACGGTAGAAAAAAATTGCTCTCGTTTTCTACTGGTGTGAAAACAGATTATGTGCCGCTGAAGCTGACACCGGACACTCCGTGTTTGTTGCTTTTAAAGTTAACATCCGGTCATTTGTTGTCCTTAGTCGAACTGTCTAGTTATTTGATTATTGTATTGGGGACCTTTCACTTTCATATCAGCCCACACTGGGCATCGAATTTCCCATGCTCTCAAAGCTTCGTTGTTTTTTAATTAATTTGATTTCCTATGAACATTTGAACTCGTGCCATTCCAATCTTTTTCACTCTTTACTAATATACACTGAGTTTGTGGCCCTTGCTGTGAAAATGTGAGTAACATAAATCAGTTTTGTCTATTGTTAAGGAAAGCTATAATCTTGCTGCCTACATATCAAGAAATTCTTTTCTTTCCGTTAATTTTAAGATTATCATAAGTGTAAGCTTTCACCTTGCAGTCATCACACACAAGTGTCTGTTGGATGACAACCTTGTGCAGCATCTCTTACGAGTCAAAATTTCCAGAACGTTTTTTTCACTCCAGCCACAGTTTATATCTAAGGTAGAATTGGGTGTCTTGAAAGTTTCATTTTCAACAGCACCGACTTGTAACTGACTTTCCTGACCTGCCATTAAAAAGCTTTGAGCTCTGTGTCTGTTGCAAAATAAAGAGGTCTATTTGCTTTGCAGTAAATAATTCAGCATTGTAAACACTGGCTAAAGGTTGATGGTAAAAAACAAGCTTTGTTAAACCATAACTAATATACTGTATATGACTTAACATTACAGTACACAGTCAGATTTGGTCCTTTTTTACCCAGTATTTAGTGAAAGTACTGTACTACATCCAACAGGCCTCTGCAATGGCAATTAATCATACTAATGTCAGCCTGTGGGGCTGTTTAAGTGTTTCTAATTTATAAAACTTTACAATTCCTGGAGATACTCGTTTTTGTCTGACTAAGATTCAAGCTTTCAAACATTCAAACATTCAACTTCAGTCAAATGCAAATAAACCACTCGCATTCAATATAATGTAGGATTTGGTCCTGGAAGACTTAAAACACACACACACACACACAAACAAGTTAAAAGCCTAAATCAAGTCAGCATGACTGTACGAGTCTTTCATATCAAAAGCCTGTGACTGATGTCAGTGCTAGGGCTTTCTGGGAAGTGGTGACATTTAACAACAAGAGAGAGAGGTAAGACCAAAAGAAGAAATGAAGTGGTGTGACCTGTTGTGACAGATCAGATGGGCGAACATCACACTTAAGAATATCTATAGCAGATATTGGTTCCCATCTAAGACGAGGCCATAGAGCATCAGTGTGATAGTACAGTAGATAAGTGTGGAAATTCATGAAAAACACCCAGTAAAATAAAGATTTTTAGTCAAAACTACATACCCAAGAAATAAAGGGGGGGGGGTTAAAAGGCTCTTTAATTATAATAAAAATAGGGTTGAACTAGACCTAATAGATTCAGTTGAGTACACTGGACCCTGGCTTACTCCTCACCTACTTCCGCCCCTCTCCTCCAAATCCAGGTTCTCTCGGCCTCTCCTCTTGCAAACGCCTGGATCCGCCCGTCTTCGTAGAGCCCCCGGTTGACTGCTGCGTGGACGAAGGAAGTGACATCACACTGCGTGGGGTTCTCTCAGGAAGCCAGCCAATCAAGGTGTCGTGGTTGCACAATGGTGAGCAGAGACAATCGCAATGTTTCGCTCGCGGTCAGATGTTGACCCAGATCCCTGAGATGTCTTTTGACTCATTTTGCCAATTGACATAAACTATACATAAACAAGTGGGTTCGACCAATGCCTGGCAATGCAACCAGCATTTGTTATAATGGATTCACATCAGGGATCAAGAGGTCAGCAACTTTCTTTCTGTATCCAGCATCATTGTCAGGACTTCCTCTCTCACATTCCTTCTAATTTTTTCTTGAACATTACAATAGTCTTTCTAAGAGAGTGTTTCTGGTTTGTTTGTTTGCTCCCGTGGGCAGGTGAAGTGGCCCGTTTCGGGAAATGTTCTTTCAGCAGCAGGGAGGTGAGTTTTGTGGTGAGGGACTGCCTGCCGGAAGATGCCGGTGCATACACCTGCGTGGCAGAGAACAGTGCGGGGAAGATGTCTTGCTGCGCTACTGTGATCGTCAGAGGTGAGGGAGACACCAGGAGACACCGGGAAGTGTGTCCTTAATGGACATTAGAGGCAATTCAAGCAGACATCTTCTTTTCAATTTCTCAGAAGATCAATTAGCAGAAAATTTGTTTACAACTCATTTTGCTGCCAGTTTTAAACTCTGCCTCTTGCAAGTTTTAACGTAGGATCCCTCATTCAAAAGAGATTCTGTACTCGACAAGTACAAACAAGCGAGAGTACTGATGCAGCTCTTCTCCTCTTCCTCTCCCTCACCATCAATCCAGACTTTGAAACTATCTGTGGTGTGCAGAACCGTGTCTCAAAGATCCCGACTCCGGCACGCAAAGGCGTTACGGAAAATGGAAAGTCCCCACAGTCTCCCAGAGATGAGCTGCAGGAGTTCGGGGGACCTATGTGTACCTCCCCTGGTGTGTCTGACAAGCAGAGCCCAGTCTCATCGCCAAAAGGTAATTGGATGATGACTCATTTAACATATAGGCCGAAGGGATTTGAACATTCTTGGCAAATTTGAAAATAAAGCTATTAGTCAAAACAGCACATAGGTTGCAGCTTCCGTCCTTGTTTCCATACATGTTTTGATGCACCAGGAAAACATCTCGGCCTCTTTACCATTGTTTTAACTTCTTCCGGATATCCATGTCATATTTATAAATGAGAAGGAAACGCATCATTTCCAGTCCTCGTGTGATTGGCTGTCAGGCAACATGTATGCCGAACAGGAATCATGCAGGACCTCCACAATAGTGCAGCTTTCCGATATACCCTCAAAGAAGATCTCCGTCCCAAGTGAGCACCATGTAGGGAAGTGGACACCGCGCAGTACAGTAACATTTGAGTCTGTAAACTGATAGCCATAGACAGGACCAAGCCACACCTCTAAGCTCCCCTACTAAAACCTACCTGCGCTTCATCTGTCCTTGCAGAAGTCATCCCAAAGAAGAGGGCCAACTCAGGGAAAGGTGAGAAACACCTACACTCATCCATTTATTTTATCCTCCTCGCTCGCTACCTCTTCCAAATGGCGGAGCAATACACCTGTCTTTCCATCCTCCTCGCAGCTTTCCTTTCCTCTTTATTCCATCTGATGTGGCTTGCTCATGTCAAAGTAACTTACCTATTAGAGTCTGCTCTTTTTTGTATGTGTGCTGTTGTGGTTTTTCCCTGGAGCTACGCCTTCTTTTTTTAGCATTTGTTCCTTCGATAATGTGGTCGGGCTCTAAAACAGTTGCTCCCATATATTGGCGGGGCTTTACTTTAGGGTGTAGGCTTCACCAATAAAAGCATGAAAAGCTCACATAATAAGGGCTGGATGTCTGTTATGAGTGCTCAGGATATGTTATACTCTTACAACAAAAGAGGGAGTTTTTATTATGGTTCACGTTAGTTAGAAGCGATGGCTAGACAGGGAAAGGCAAGTGGCTTTGGACAGAAGGTAGACTGCAGATACTAAAGCTATTTAGACATAACAAAGTTGCATCAGATTGTCCAGTCAAATTCACCACCCTGATGCCATAATATTTGAATACTGATAGCGTCAGAGATGATATTAACTTAAGCTCATATATGGAACTTTGTAGTCCAATTACAGAACTATAGGCTAAACTAGACTGTGTAACTTCAAGTAAGTGTTCTGTTTGCTTCATCTAAGGATATTTGTGCTCTA
Organism: Istiophorus platypterus; assembly: GCA_016859345.1. Taxonomy (NCBI): domain Eukaryota; kingdom Metazoa; phylum Chordata; class Actinopteri; order Istiophoriformes; family Istiophoridae; genus Istiophorus; species Istiophorus platypterus. The sequence continues at coordinate 6,318,680 of CM029112.1, read as the reverse complement.
TGTGTGTCAAACATTTTATCAAGTCGGGATCCATAGGTTGTCGTAAAAGAACAGGTGATTTGGTTTAGCATTGTTAAACACACTTGACTACACAAACACTGGTTGTACGTGTGCGCTTGGTGTAGGTCATCTGTGTTTTGTACTTTGTTTCTACTAGAGACACTTGGTTCTGCTTTCTATGCTACAATAATAAGGGTCTCTGGGGAGGTAATTCCCTCCCAGTTTTAAAGGAGAGTACAAACCACAGATCCCACAACCAGGCATTTTCTTCTGGTTCTAATCTTTATCTCACACTCACACACCACACTGGATAGTTTCCTTCCAGTGTCAAGTTGTAGAAACACTCTACATTGAACAGGCAGAGTATAGAGTCAAAACACTCACTATGTTTTTGCTTGCAGGTCCGACGTTACATTTTGAAAACCCCCCGCGGCACTTGAAGGTGAAGGCGGGACAGTCCGCCCGTCTGTCGTGTTGTTTCACCGGCAGCCCCCCTGTAGTGGCCTGTTGGATCAGAAACAAAGAGCAGGTGTTGTAATCTAAAGGCAAATTTAGAAATACCCACTGTGACACTTAAAGTTTCTTTGTCCCCAGTATTTCTCAATATTTAACCCCCTCCTCCTTCTTCTTTCTGTCTCATTTTATACCTGCAGATTGTGGACGGTCCAAAGCTGTGGACGGAAAACACGGATCGGAGCAGTACCCTGGTTATAGCAGAGACTGAACCGCAGCACACGGGCTGCTACACTATTGTAGTGAGGGACCGCAAAAGCTCCGCACAACACACGCTCACCCTTTCTGTAATAGGTAAGATAGCGCACTCTTCGCAGTTTCAGGGCCGTGTGAAGCAGTTACTTGAGCGGTCGCTTTATTTATCGTCCTGCCACCAGAGAGGCCGCAGCCTCCCGCCTCCTCCCCCGTGGTCTCCCGTGTCTCTGCCTCCAACGTCGTGCTGTCTTGGTCGGGCCCCTGCTACGACGGCGGCAGCGCCGTCCTGGGTTACGTGGTTGAGGTGAGGAGAGAGGGAAGCGCTGAGTCTGGGTACTGGAGCGAAGTCACTGCCCAGTGCAAGAGCACTTCATACAGAGTGTGCTCTGGGCTGCAGCCTCAAGAGGAATACTGTTTCAGGGTGAGGGCCTACAACATAGTGGGAAGAAGCGAGCCAGGACCGGTGTCACCAGCGGTCAGGATGGAGCAGAAAGGTGAGAGGCAGTGTGGGTTACTGGTACCACATTAGAAAAAATAGAGTATATAATGAGGCTTATGTTACAACTCTTGTTTCTGCTTGCATAGATTCAGAAGAACTGCAAGTAGAGGAGGTCCCTCAAGTCTATACCTGTGTGAATATTGACTCTTCTCACAGAGTCACAGATCACTACAGTTTGCAGGAGAAACTGGGCATGTGAGTAACCACAAACAAGTTTTTCAAGCCATGATAACGGATTTTTTTTCCCCCCAAATTAAGAATGAACAAGAGGGCTTGACATTTCAAGAGAAATCTTGCATTAATAACATCCTGCCAAGTGAGGCACTGCGAGGATTAAAAACCATGCATGTAGAGACATGGTTTACTCTAATAGGCCAACAAATGTATTGCAGTGCAGGTTAGAGATCACCAGCAGCAGATAATCGTAAGAAATGCCAGTTAACTGACAGATGAGTAGAGCCACAGATCTCAGGTGAATATTGTCAGCCTCTATCTGTAAGACAGGAAAAGGAAATTGTAATGGGGTTAGTTCGGTACATGACAACATTCTTCAAGCTCTGTGAAGAAAAAACACCTTTTTTACTTAGAGTTCAGAGATTACAAAAAAAAAAAAGAAGACTAAACTCATCTCTCCATCAGGGGAAAGTTTGGCCTGGTGTTCAAGCTGACCCACAAAGAGACAGGACGCGTGTGCGCTGGGAAGTTCTACAAAGGCCGACGCACCAAGGAGAGGGAGGCTGCTCGTAAGGAGATCGAGCTGATGAACTATCTCCACCACCCCAAACTGGTGCAGTGTCTGGCGGCCTACGATCACAAGCCAGAGATGGTCATGGTCATGGAGTTGTGAGTATCGCGGTGAAATCCCGAGGTGGTTCAATTCTTATAGCAGCAGCAAAATTCTCAGCGGGCAACAAAAATATATATGAATAAGAATGGCTTGCTGTCACTGTGATTTGTTTGTCTGCAGCATCGCGGGCGGGGAACTGTTTGAACGCATTGTGGACGACAGCTTCGAGCACACAGAACCTGCCAGCGTGCACTACATGCAGCAGATCCTGGAGGGGATCGCCTTCATGCATCAGCAAAACATCATCCATCTGGACCTCAAACCTGAAAACATTGTCTGTGTTGACACCACTGGCACCTCAATAAAGATCATTGACTTCGGATTAGCCAGTAGGCTTGGTATGTGAAATTAAACTCTCTTAATGTTTGTTTATGTTTGGTTATGTATGTTATTGATATCAAACTATAAACGTGTGATTTATGCTTTATCAGATAGCAACACGCCTCTGAAGGTGATGCATGGGACTCCAGAGTTTGTGGCACCCGAGGTGATCAACTATGAGCCTGTGTGTTTGGCCACCGACATGTGGAGCATTGGGGTCATCTGCTACATATTGTGAGTCACCCTGTCCCTTATTACACTAAAGGACATTTGTCATTTTGGCAATCGCTCAGAGAGTGAGATGGAAAGATCAATTCCCCTCCCATGTCTGTAAAAAATAAATATAAAGCTGCAGGCAGAAGTTTAAAGTGGCTATGACCCTTTTTTGTTTTTTTTTTTAAACAATATCAAATGACAGTGTGAAAGGCATCACTCCTGGTGATGATTCTATAGACGAGTAGCAACAAATCTACTCCTCATCTTTGCTTTTCAGAGCTTTATAGTGAGATTCAGCTTTTTCTTAATCTGTCCAGGCTATGACTTTCCCTTTTTTGTTCACTTTCTCCATTCTCATAGTGTTGTTTTCTGGAAAAAACTCTAAAAACACATCGTGTGCTACCTGCACAGCACCCAGTTTTGCTAAGGAGGTGGTAGACACAAGAAAAAACTGAAATAGAGTGGATATTGGACTTATAGTCCAACAGGTGGTCCATATGAATGATAATGTTGTTACTAAACTGCTGGATGCGTATATAAACTAACTGGTTTGCCATATTAATGCAAAAGATTCAAGATTAACATTACACTTATGTACTAATGTGTGAGCTGGCAGGCAGGTGGATTTTTGGGCTGTAAGCATTGTTTCCAAAATGTTACACTATAACAACCGTTTTTGTGTCAAGCACATCCAGTGTATTTCCATATCGGAATTGGTTAGAGCAGATTTTCTGATACTGATAAATGTCAAACCAGAAACACAAACACACCAAACTAGAATTGAGTCCGTTGGGCCCATGTACATGAAAACTGATCTAGTTCACTTTACTCCTTAGTCAAAAGGCTATTAGTTAACTGCAACTCCAAGAAGAACACTTTGAGAAGTGTACTAGAACATAACAGACCGATTGGACTGTGCTGGTGATAATAGTCATGATGCATGAACATTTTTAATTTTTGACTTCTAATGCCACCTAGTGGGTGTAGGTTGCAACAGCCAATACAATGCCACTGCTGCCTCTGCTTCATTCTCTGGTTTTCAGACTGAGCGGCGAGTCTCCGTTCCAGGGAAACAGCGATGCAGAGACCCTGGCCTCAGTCACGGCTGCCCAGTGGGAGTTCGATGAGGAGAGCTTTGATGACATAACAGACGAGGCCAAAAGCTTCATCCGCTCCCTTCTCAACAAGGACACCAGGTGAATTTATAAGCATACAGCTAATGCACAGCCACTGGATATGATCCAAACTTACCCGCCAATAACCCGCCGTGTGCTTCTCAGGCAGAGGATGTCCTGTGAGGAGGCCCTCGCCCACCCTTGGATGGCAGCGTTTGACTCTGGAGATCCTGCCACCACCAAGTGTCTGTCCAAGGAGAAAATGAAAAAGTTTCTGGCCAGGCAGAAGTGGAAGGTAACACATTACTTTCATGGAGGTTGTTTTGGGGGTTTTTTTGAGTTTGAGGCTGTTACAAACCTTTCCACTGTTTGTCTCATAGAAAGCAGGTAAGGCACTGCTTGCCCTGAAGAGAATGGCCTTACTTTCCAAAGGCGATGGCTCTACATCTCCTGAAAGTCCTGGAGGAGGTGAGAAACGCATTCATATATCATCTTCCTCTAATCAGAACCATTTTAGTTTGCTGGTCTCCTAGACTTTTCTCCCCTCCTCTCATGCCCAGTGTCAGACTCACCCCTAAGCCCAGAAGCTGAGGATGCCCTGCTGTCTCTGGAGCGCAAGATGCAGGGGCCACCCCTGTTCACCCAGAAGCTGGAGGACCAGACGGTAGCACTGGGATCCAGTGCCCATCTCTCGTGTCATCTCACAGGTACGCATCGACTTCTTCATTCTAGAGCTCAAACAGTTCCATGTTTTCGTCTGTGTGACGTTCTAGTGTGCTTCATTTATCACTTGGAGACTGGACTTGCTCAACTCCATTGAGACTTGGAATTTGAAAGCAAAAAAAAAAAAACCTCAAGTGCAATTGAATCTACATGAACTGAAAAGACTTAGACCCTGTTCTCACCCCTGCCATCTATCTTGGCAGGATACCCTGACCCAGAGGTGGTATGGCTGTGTGGGGAGGAGCCTGTGGTGGAGTCCCCCGCAGTGCAGATAGAGTATGAAGAGGACGGCCGCTGCACCCTGGTCCTCACCAAAGTCAGCACCAAGGACACCAATGTTTACACCTGCAGGGCCACCAATGACCACGGGGAGACGTTCTGCTCAGCCACCCTCACTGTACAAGAGTAGATCCATTATATCTATGTAAGGATTCTATACATGAAAGACGTAAAAATATACATTAATTTTCTTAAGTGCCTTGAACAGGTGTATTGTACATTTATCCCCTAATCTGGATGGAAAATATATATATAATAATGTATTACTGTACAAAATGTGTGAACAGATGAATATTATTACAGAGCCACAAGCATACAGTTTATAAAGGTTATATCTTCATGAGACTAGGATAAGGTCATACTCTGTCTTAAATAATATGTTGTTTCTGCTAAAACCATGAATCTACTTCTTACTTTGGCCCAGAGGTGAATAATTTTAAGATTCCCTTTCAAACCTATCACCTAGCAGCATGAATAAATTGAGATTTGCCTGAAATTATGCTGTTTGAATCACATAAATGAAGACCCAGCTTGTGATTTCTGATATGATTTAAGCTTTTGTCCGGAGCAAAAAATCAAGGGGTGTCACAACTTTAACACAGCACTGTAAGTGCTAATGACCTTTTAATGATGGTATCAAAAATAGTATCAAAATCAAAGCAGGGCATTAATTAGGTTTCCAGAAGTTGTGTGTTACAAAGTGTGTTCCTGTGTTCTATCAGGTTTCTCATCAGGAACATGTGTGTGGAGGGAGCCGTGCTGTTGAGGAAATAACTGTTTTTTCTCATGTCAGCAAACAGATGTTTTACCGCCTTACTTTTCATAATGTCCTTGAGTTCGGGCACAAGATCGACCCTTCGCAGGCAATCGTGTGGGTCTTTTGTGTTGCCCTGATGTGGTTTGTCATGGAGTGCATAATGGTGGCTTGATCCAGTTACTGGATGTCCATTTTCTTCTGAATGTTCACGTTTTTCTCTGAGCCACTGCAGGGGCACCTTCAGTTTTCCACAAGTTGCTCTGGCCACGTTCTCCTCGGTCGGGGGGACCGGTTTTCCGTCGTGTGGGTGAAATGGGGGGTCGTCAGGGACTCGCGAATTGGTGTGTGTTGCCAAACCGTGTGCAGAGTCATACAGACAGACATTCGGAAAATGTTTCCATGACAAAAGAAGATCAGAGAAATCTCTTGGACTTTCGGTCTGCAGGTTGAACTTCAGACTGTAAACAATGCCATGGGGGCATGCAACTACAGACCATCCACCTATACGGCAGAAAAAAAAGAGAATATTGTAAATTTTCTGGCTTTTACTCAGGAATTTCATAGTCCTATTTAATTCATACCTACCAGAGGCACCACAGATAGACTGATACACATCGACATAGGTCTGTCGATTCGTCAGTTTCTCCCTCAGGCGAAAGACCACATCTATACGAGATCCACTTGTTTCAACTCCACAACTTTTGCACAGACTTTGAAGAGTTGCTTCCTGGGATACATCAAAGAATCGATTATTATTCTGAGCAGCGCTTTTGTTGTGACGTCTCTTAAAAGGACCCGATGTAGGAGGAGGGAAAGTCTGCTCATGCGCTAACTGCCAGTACAGCTCAACCATACCCGGATTAATAATGGGACTTATGGACATTTGAGCAGAAATACAAAACTTATTATATGTTTTTTCTTAGTTTTCCCTATGAGTGTGAGGGTAGATATTTAATGATGCCAATAATTTAGCACCTTTTTGAGAGTCTTCTATAGTTTTTGTGGTCAAATAAATAAGGTCTAATTAAATAAAGAACCTACATTTTGTTTTAGTAGTTCCTCACAAAGATGGTCGGAAGTTACACTGCTCAGTTCTCCCTCAGTTTTGGATGTTGGCATCTTTTTGAATTCAGTATTGAGGACAAGGGCGGATTTGCGGGTTTCCTTCCCAATCCAAGGAGCCCAGTATTCATAACATGGGCGAACCGCAAATGGATTTGTTGTGGAGTCTAAAAAAACAATAGGAACAAGGTCATGCTCATCATAAATGCAAAAAATGATTATTTTTATTTGAAACTAGAACTAGGAGGAAAATAAATAGTTCAATAAGCTGAACTTGGATGACCTGACCACAATTAACTGTTGATTTAAGAATGATCTATGTAGCGAAAGTCATCTTTGATGTTCAACTTGTGGTTTAGCAACAATAAATAGACATTCAACTACAGGATTTACCTCTGTACTTACTCTGGAAAAAGCCTCGACTGATCATTTCCAGATGTACAGAGTCCCAGAAGTCCTCTATGCTGTGGTGTCCATCGAAATCATCAGGGGGGGTTTTCAGTTCACTCACTACATTCACATACAAATTGGATAATTGGATAAACCATTGTCAATTTGAATAAAAAACACAAAGATTTTAACTTCATAAAACCTACCCTGCAGTTTGGAGACTCTGCTTCTGTGGATGTCCATAATTACAACAGCAGGGAAAAAGCCACATTTTACACAGGAGTAACTGTACTCTGTGCTGTTCAGTGCCTCAAAGTGACAATATGCTTGGAAAATGATGCTGACCGCGGGAAACTTTTGGCCCCGAAAACTCTCCAGACAACTGATCAATCTGGACACTGACATGTGGTTCTGTAAAAAAAAAACAACAAACAAACATGTAAATTAATACAAAGATTTCCTCTGCAAATAAGACCGCATTTACGGCATACGTGTTTAATGCAAGTTTGATAATATAATAGCCTTCACAATTGTTTAGTTACATTTATTTTGTATTTCTTGTACATTTTTTAAAATATGATAATTAATGGGGTCCTGACATTGCTATATACACACCTGTAGGCCGTGCCGCATATAGAGACAAAGCTCTATAGTCAGAATGACATAGTCATTGAAGTTATGGAGACCATCTCGCCACTCCTGGTACCGATAGTCCATGTGGCATTCGGGGCATCTCCTGTTATAAGTTGAAATGTCTGTAAAGCACAAGAGAGAAAGATTAGCACATCCAAACAGGGTCAAGTGATCAGGCAATGATCTATGTTACCTACTGTGTTTCACACCGCTCACGCTGACTGTCGTGGCTTTGTCCGTGATGAGAAAAGCCTCCTCTAATCTGGGATGGCCGGGACAGAGCTTGCAAATTTCTTCAGTAGGGATCAAACATACAGGATAATCGGTCAGAGCTTTTGGAGCCGTGGTGTCTCCGGGAAGGGTTGCTGGTATTTTCTTCTCTGCATAGGTGTATCTCACACTTCTGTCCAGCTCTGGGGTCACTTGATAAACAGGAGAGTGAGATGTGTCTTGAGTTGATGCAGGCAGAAGATCTTTCCTGGTTTGAAATACGTGCCATTTACCTATGCTCTTATGTGGACAGGATTTACCAGGGTTTGTGCAGGGGCAATGCCAGGACTGTTTTTTCTGGTTATAAGTGACTATGACTCTGCCAAAGCAGGAGAATGTATGTATCCTGGGCTCGTGAACAGAGAGACAAAGTTGATGTGTGGAACCCCCTAAATCCACTAACACAGAAAAAGGCACGTGGTCTTTCTCTGCTACTTTTTGCCTTGATTTGAGGGTTGCCATCATAGATTCTTCCACAATATGCAGAGACACCAGTTCGTCAAGAACCTGTGGGTTAAGAAGCTCTTCCTGGGCAATCTTGCTGCAGTAATCCAGTGATCGAACGTGCTCGCACAGACTGTAAATTAGCCCGTTCTGCTTCGCAAGCAACTGATACTTGTGACATTCCTCCAGCCCACACTTTATCTGATGATTATTTCCCCACGTTTTACGCTGTACATGAATTGGCACAGAGAATCCATGAGCGACTTTTTGAACTGCAAATATTCCACGCGTTTGATCAACACATGTGTTTTTTAGGTGTGAAACAGCAGTAATATCCTTTAGCCCTGCATGCTTCCTCTGTATATGGGCACCCAGGTTTTTCTTGTAAAGACCAAGCTGGCAGTGGGGGCACCGCACCACCTTTAGACTTCTGACACCATAGGACGGCAGCCTCATTGTGTCATGAGACGCTCTGCCCGCCTTGATTGACGCCTCGGATGAAAAGACATCTGTGCTAGAGGCCTCTGGTTGGGAAGCTGAGGTAATATCGCTGGACACCGGTGATGCTACAGGGGAGTGGTAAGAATTTGGGAATGGAAGCGTGTAACAATGGTCTTGATCTACTACCGACGCATTAGACTCCACAGGCTGCTGCTGCTCCTCCTCCTCCTCTGAGCTAGGTGCTACTGATGTCACAGGTGGAGAGGGGGCTGGTGGCGGCATTGCAGGCGGAGAAAAGCGTACTGCTGATGCTCCAGGAGGAGAAGGGGGCTCTGCTGATGTCGTAGGAGGACATGGGAGTCTTGAAATCTCCCTGGAAACAGGGATGCACTGCTGTGATGGTGATAATGGCATTGAGGGTGGTGCCGATGTCCGCGGCAGGGAGGTTTTATTTTGGCAACCGTGCACGTGAGTTTCCATATTTTCCTTCCGTAGAATTGTTTTCCCACAATAGGGGCAATGATAGTGACCTGTTGGTCTGCAGGGCTGGTTGCATCTGCAGATGACGTTGCCTGTATGGGGTCAGAGCAGCTTTAAAAGTTAGGAACGAAAAAAAGAAAAATCTGCAACGGTACTATCAAACAATAAAGGAAAATATATGCAAGGTCTTTAGCTAAGACAATCCAGTTACCTTGAACGTGCAATGCATTGTTGATATGGGCATCCATGTGTCTCTGGATCCTCCTGCTGGTAGTTAGTTTAAATTTGGGGCATAGAAGGCAGTGAAACAGTGTCTGGTTGAGATCTGAGGCCTGTATCTCAAACCTGCTCCCGGCCTGAACTATGGATGGGTGGACCTGTAAAACATCAATATACTGTAGCTCGTTTAACAATTTAAAGACATTTTTTTTTACAATATTATTTGAATAAGCAGAACACTGAACAGCCTTTTCACAATTATAAAATAAGGCCAGGACAATCATGGAAGGATAATGTCCTCCTAGCGCAAAACTTGTTGTTTTGAACCCAACTAAAAATGTCACTTCCATTATTTCCCCAGTCATTCAGAAACCAACAAGCACCCTAAAGCTCAAGTGATTAGTTGATTGACAGAATATTTATGTAATAAACTCTGATAATTGACTGACTGATAAGTAAATAATTGACTGATTTAAGTAATATTCCAAATAAAATGCCAAAAAATGTGAACATTTTCTTGTGTTTGCTGAGGCTTCGGGGAATAACGCTGAACTAATAATGAAAACACGTGTCGATAGCAGTTCTACGGTTCTCGTACGATTATATTTTTACTCTCTTTTTCATGTCGAACATAAAAACGATTAATCAATCACTGAAAAAGAAACTTTGGGCAGATTAATCGATCAAGGAAATTAGCTGCAGCCTTTAACGACGTCGGCTGTTTATCCCCATAGCAACGTGCCCACCGCTAACTACATTTAAAAAAGCTTGTTGTGAACATCGACAACTTCAACTCTAATGAGACTCTGACAGTTTAGAGACACTCACTTTGTCCATGATGGTCTGAAACGTTCACCACTTTTTAAAAGTTGCTGCATCCAAAACGCTCAATTACACCGAGACTGTCTGGCTGCAGACAACATGGCGGACCTCCACACAGGAACTTCCGTAGTACTCGACTGCGCAAGCGCAAAACTTTTGAAGGCCCCCCCCCCCTCCCAAAACGACTGACCTGGTGGTTAACCAGAATGCCTGTATGAAAATGGGTTGTATGAATCATATCAGACGTGCCTTTAAAGCTTTATTATAAACTTTATCAAATATATGGATAAATGCCTTTTAATATCAGTTTACAACAGTTTGAACTGCAGGACAAGTGAGGGACCGGAAGCTCCTCTCCCCAGAACGATGTCTCCCTCCCACTTTTATTTTTCTTTATCGCAAAGGTTTCACAGACCCAAACAGTTGGCTAGTCTGGGATAATCTAGTCCAGATTTGACACGTCTAGGCATAGTGGGTTTTATCTGGACCTGGTCTGATGTGCTCTGTGAAAAAAAAGAAGCGAATCAGCTGTTTTCATAAATAGAATATACGCTTCATAAATCTGAAAATCTGTTTTAAAGAATCTTTGGCTGGTCCGGGATAATCTAGTAATCTAGTCTGGATTTGACACATCTGAGTATAGTGGCCTCCCCCTTTTCTTTCATGAATACAATAAAGTTTCCACATATTTAAAAGCGGGGTTTCAAAAGTAACAGCATCAAGGATTTATCTACAATGTCTAACATCCTTTTACACCACATATCGATAGGGAAACAGTCTTTAACAACAAATCCCAGGCGAAAAAAGACCAAACTCTGCATCGAAACATGCATCATGTTCTAATCTGTTTAATGTCACGTCTATACATAACTTTTTCTTTTTTTAATTACAAATATCAGTGCAAAAACTTCTGCTTGAAACTGCTCTCCATGTCTCAAGAGGCAACCATACCGCAGGATTCACGCAGACAAGTCTATACAAGTTCACACACCACGGACTGTATGTAAAGATTTATATACAGGAGCGGTTTTGACGTGATTCACAGTCAACTTTAACCTATTATCTCATTTCCAACGTGTCCAAGAAGGAGGCATAGATGTTGTAGATGACATGAAGACATCCCTCCAGGCAGAGGTGAAAGGTAACAAATCTTCCTAAATTGCCCCATGGGGTTACATAAAAACCTAGATGTATTTTTATGTTCCTTTACAGGCAACACACTTTTTTTTTTTCTTTTCCGATTACAGATGTTTCATGTGGGCTAAACGTCTTCCAGGAAAAAACTGACAAGCCTAGCCAGCGTTGGCCCAGAGGACATACAAATCTATGGATCAACATATCCCTGTATGGCTGCAGAATGATAGGCTGCAGATATACAGAAACTCACAAGTACTGGTTTTTGTGGATTTTACTTTATGTTATATTTTTGTATCTTATCTCTTTTTTTTTTTATTATTCTGTTCTAACCACATTGTAGCTGTACAAGAAAAATATCTTCATGAAGTCAAATCCAACATTATGATATCGGAATAGACATACAGAAATTGCACATCGAAGCTTGATATTTATTTTCCTACCCTGATGTGATAAATAGTGTCTCAAAAATGTACAATTCAGTGTCTGTTAAGCTTAATAAACATACAGCAGACAGTGTCGCAGATTCCACTTTCCGAGCCAGTGGTTAGAAGAAATGGATAAAGAGATATTTATTTTACTGGAAAAGCAGGCCTGAAATCACGAGGTTTAAATCACATAGGGAAGAGCAGAAAACCACTGAAGGTGTTGTAGTTCATGGAATCATCATAGACAAGCCTGTTTGCCTGGAGCTCTACATACACGTTGTCTCCCAGCTCCAGGGGGATGACCACAGCGTTGCTGCCCATGTCGTTGATGTCAGACCCTGAGGTGTCCCAGACGGATGTCAGCCGCTCGCCGTTCCTCATGAGGCTCACAACAGAGTTGGGAGCAGGATTTAAGTTGTTGAACATGGAGAATCGGAAGAAGTACATTCCTTTCACCATTGCGTTGAAAATGCCTGTGAAAATAAGGAAAATGGAAAGTGATCTAAATGTCATGTTTCTTCACTCATTTGGCCCTCTCTCTCTCTCTCTCTCTACCTCTCTCCCACTATGGCATACACTACCTGTTGAGGGATTGTAGCTATTGCCCGTGTTTGAGAAGACCCTCTTGTACCGCAGCGGAGTGGCAGTGGTGAAAGGTCCAATATTCCCACTGCCAGATTCCCTGAGAGCTGCGGAAAAGGCCACCTGAGGCTCGCCTGAGAACATCAAATGACCACAAACACACGAGAGGTAAGAAATGACACACAGAATACAGGAATTGTATCTCATTGTATACAGCCAAAATAATTTGCCCTATGTTACCTCCAGTGAGGCTCCGTAGTTCAAGGACTTCTTTTTCAGTGTTTTGCAGCTTGGCCTCCAGGAGCGTAATTTTTTCCGCCATGTTTGCCATTTTCTCTCCCACCGCTCCCAGGTTTTTGCTTATGGAAGTCAGGGAGTAGATTTCACAGCAGCCGGTGCAGCCTCTGCACTGATGGACTTTGTCATTGTTTTCATCAACTTGCGTTTCACATAGACAGCAGCTGAACGCGGCAAGCAGGACTGCAAACTTCTTCATCCTCGTGGTCTTCTCTGGTATTTTGCTGCTCCATCCCCCTTTTTTATACTTTTTCTGTCATTATGCAAATCCAGAAGTTCCAGTTTCCGGAAAATCCCAGGCCCTGCTCCCATTACTGAGGTCTTTGTTAGGAAAGTCAGGGAGTCACACAACAGTCCAAATGTCCATGTTCAGATAATGCCGTTGGAAAGTGCACAAGTTCATCTGATTTATGTTACTGAGCATACAGTGCTAATGACTACTACATGAATCAGTCATCAGCATAGTTACAGGAGACTATGGGTGCATAATATCTGGCAGATTTATCGTTCCAAAAGAGGTTTTCATATGTCAGTATGCTCCCCATGAGGTTCACCGTGTTAAAGCAAAACCAGAGAAAAAACGTCCACATTTCGCTGGGACCTTTTTTTTTTTTTTTTTTAATGGTAATGACACAATAACAGTGGATGTGAGTGGCGTTCAGCAGTCATGTAGTAAACCCTACACAAGCTTAAGTTGATGTGACTTCAAAAAATTACATATATACTTTGTTAAGCTTGGTTTCCTATGTTTTCTTCTTCGCTTTTTTTTTTTTTGTCTTTCTGAATATGCTCCAGCAATGTTTCCTTCAAAATGCAACTTAACTCCAAGCTGAGCTAAAGACTGATTGTTACCAATAATGCTTGAGGAATGTATGAGGGGCTTCATTTCCTACATTGACCTCCTCAGTCCTACTACGGTAACAGGTAAATGTAATGTATCCACAATTTCTTATTTTGCCCAATTTTATCCTCGACTGCTTACGTTTTCAACATGGCTCCATGTAGGATTTAACAGTACTTAACTTGACCCTCTGTGCACATTTCAAGTGGATCCAGTCAGATCTTCAAACCCCCTTTTGCATCATGTAATCAGAACGATTACACACATTATTTACAGTAGTGGCAGTATTGTGCACAGTATGAAATGCGTCCAATTGCAACAGCCTTATACGTTAATTTAATAAACAGGAGCAAAATCTCGGTTCTACAACTCGTAGCCCACAGATATGACTGCCCGCTGAAAAATGTGCACACTGCCTGCACTGACAAGTGTTTTCTGATGCTGCATGATGGATGTGACACACTTGACTGATTGTCAGAGGCTTGCAACTGTGAGGCAGTAATTCTAATTTTATGGCTGTTTTGGTGAAGCAGAAAAGCAAACCAGGGACAAATTTGTGGCAAAAGCAACTGAAGTTGTACTTAGTTTGTACTCTGTGCTGTTAAAACAGAAAATCAGCGCCATGTTTCCTTTTAGAGGTTTCTCAACTTAAAAACCAGACTATGACGTACAGTCATTACTGTAATTAAAAAAAACGAAAACAAAAAACAGTATCAGGTTTTAAACACACAAGATCCTGATAAAAGAATAGGCCTAATAATTTTTTCATCTAATGACTGGTGGCACTGATGGAACTTTCTTATTCACCGTTTCTGTGTGAGGATTATTGGGGTGCAGCTGAAAAGCATACAATTTTAAAACTGGACTAAATGTAGTTTAAAAGTCAGTTTTTGAATATAGGCTGCATATAGTCTTAACTTGTTTTAACAGCATTTCAGTTACTATGTTAAAATTTACATGTTGAGGTATAGTCATTAGTGCTGTTGAGCAAGATTTTTAAATGTAAAATAGACAACAAATATTTACATTTTCAATCTAGATGCTTTATCAACTGCAAATCTTCAAAAAACATTCTAAGTCTATAACTTAACTCTGAGTTTCCCCATCCCAGGTTTAGTCAATTCAGAGTTCGAGGTCAGAGTCCAGGTTTGTTAAACATACTTTCTGGAACTGGGCCGTGGTTGAAGGGAAGCGATGACTATAGCCTCAGGTCATTGTTGCTGTGTTTACACAGTTCTGTTCCTGGATGACACCCCCCCAATCTTGATCACACAAAAAGGAGGAAGCGCCTTAGCTTGCACAGTTGTTGTGGTCAAATGATGAAGGAAATTTTTAAAAAGTATATTTTTTAGGGAGCTTTTTAATTCTGGTGACAGAAAAAAAAAGGCAGGACAAGAAAAAGCTCTCAACCCTTTTAGATGTTTCGGCGCTGAGCAGGAGTCACTTGGCTGTATGTTTATCCCCTAATTTTACAAAGAAAACATTTGTGTTCAAAAGGATGACTTTTATTCCTATCTGTAAAATAAATATAAATATATATATATATATATATATATGTACAAGAAAGTAAATAAATTAGCTTGTGTGTTATGAATAAATAATTTTAAGTATATTTGTTGTGCATCTCAACTAAAAAAGAAAAAGATATGAGTAAGTGCAGAGTGAAGAACCAGGCTCTTGTGTAAGACAAGTGTTGATGGTAGACAAGAGTGGCGGGCTGGCTAAGGGGTTTGGTTAATGGTCCGGGGGGATGTGGATGTGGACAGAGGGGGGGTGGGGTGGGGGTTGGGGTGGGGGTAATCCTCAAACCGATCGCCTCCTCAATGGCACCTCCCGCCGGGTCCCGTAGAGCGTCGCTGCCCGTGACTCGAAGGCACCAACCATCTGCTTAACCACCTCGTCGAAGAACACGCTGGCAAGCTGAGAGTGCAGGAGAGACTTGAACTCAAATGACACCTGCAGGGAGTACGGGGGGGGGTGAATATTTTGGGTCAATTCACTTGGAAGTTCAAATGATTTTTCTTGTATGTATAGGGAGTAAAGTTTTACTGGGGGGTAAAACTGCAGATCGCCGCCGAAATCAAAAGCAAAGACATTGTTAAAAAAGTCGTTTTGTAACAGTTAGACCTTACTCCACCGATAATCACTCCCATAGCTCCCATAGCTTACAAGTTCTACCGAAATCTAACCGCTTCCTGCATGACCCGGATGTGATCTGTGCCAACTTTGGGGTAAACCTCCTGTCAGCAGCTCTTCCAGCCCTGTTCCCTGCCCTGACGGCTATTCCGGGCGCCAAGGAACGCCAACATCCTACTCAGGGCTAAATTTACCACATAATGAGCTTTCACCCAGCACTTCCTTTCCGTCGCTGGTCCATTCACAACAGCACGGAAACAAAGTCTTGAGATTAGTCCTTAAGCATGTGACCTGATCTCTGAAGTCCCTCGGGCTAGTTGTTCTCTTATTCTTAATCAGTGGGTTTCTTAATTCCATGGATTCACTGTCATTGCCTTTTTATTCCCCTCACTGTTTCCATTATTTTATCTACCACCCCCCCCCCCCCGAGTTATTCTAATTTCTCTTTAACACTTACATAGAAATGCACTTTGCAGGAGTCTGGTAGGTCTTTGGCTCCAGGGGCAAACTTCCATATTGTTTCAAGGTGGCTGAAGAGGGCTCCGTCCGTACACACGGCCTGTTGCAGAACAGATGACCCTTTATTTATCGCCGTTTGCTGAAAAGGCAGCAAGCGGAGCCCTGACTCGAAGCCCAAACAGAGGAGCTCTGGACGAGCCCAGAGTCGAGAATCTGTGCTGATGAAAACCGATACAACGAGACAAGGACTTACTCTGACTTGGTGGTTCTGGACGACCGTGACCTCAGAGGTGTAGCGCTCCACGATGGGGGGGAAACCGATTTCGAGCTCTGCCCGGACGACGCCGTTGCGCCCCCCCACGACCCGGGACTTCTTGCACCAGGGGACGAAGTGCTGGTACTGGTCTACACTGGCCACCACGTTGTACATCTGCTCCGGACTATACCTGAAACACAGAGACACGAAGACAGAGGCACATTCAATTAGAAGATATTACCAAATTAATGTGGAGTCATGAGTTTAATTCCTAAAGTTGATTTCAGTTTCTTTTTAATTCTCAGTTTTGTGTATTCTAGTCCCTTTTTTGAGCTTTACCATTACATGTTTTTTAGATTAACATTTATCAAATGTCTATTTTAAGCGGTCTCTCGTTGAAATTAACATATAATGCTCTCAACTAGGGCTGCAAATTATTTTCATTAAATTATCCTGCAAAATTTTCTCAATTAAATGATTAATTTTGTTATCTTCAATTTGTCAGGAAATTGTGAAAAATGCTATTCACGAGAGAACCCAAGGTGATTTCTTGGTTCGTCCAGCTAACACCCCAAAACCTGAAGAGGTAAATTCATAATGTGAATTACTTTCCTCTTATATTAGGTTGTTTTGTTTAGTTTTGGGGTGTTTCTTCTAACACATTTTATCAGAGCACCCACCCCAGCGTCCGGCACTCGGTGTACTCCATCCTGCGGGCGCTGATGGGAGCAGCCAGGCTGATGAAGCTGCGGCTGGGTAAGCTGAGGGAGGCGGCGGGGCAGAGGGGCAGGCTGCTCCTCCTCGCCGCCAGGGCCCCGCAGGAGCCCAAGTGTCTGAGCGGAGGAAACGGTGTAGATTTATCAAAGGGTAACGCAGTGAGGAACTGAGCCCAGGTTTACTAAGACTGTTCACATTTCCCTGTGCCATTTAGTTCGTGTGTCTGCTGTAAATTCATAACCGTTTGAATGTATGAGCATCGGTTCATGTGTGTGTGTAAGATTTTTTTTTTTTTCTTTTGGATGCAAGAATCAAAAGAATAAGAGTAAAGTCCGCCAGGTGTTGCTCTCACACACCTTCCTCTACCTCTGGTTAATGAGGCGACTGCTCTCAGCAGGAAAACGACTCAGTAAATTTAAGGAATATGAAGATGGAAATCACACCAGGAGCTACTTCTTTTGTTAAATATATAACCGTGAGTCCGAGGTGCGACTCACCTGTGCGACTCACCTGAAATTGGCTCTTTTAGCGTTTCCCCGCACGACCCTGGAGCAGCGGCCTTCGGACATTTCCAGCAGCGCCCTGAGGAGCAGAGGCGTCGGTTTGTTGCACATCGTCGGACGTTTACACCGTCAACCGATGCCGTTGTTTTGTTTTTGTTTTCTCTTCCCGTCCCGGGCGGAGGCGGCGGCTGCGACCCGGCTCTGTTCCGACTGATCGGCGGCTCCACCTGAGCGCCCGGCTCGGGGACGCGGTGACGCAACGGGCGGCGCCGTCGGCTCCGACCAATCACAAGAGAAGCGTCCGACGAAGGTCGGACCGGGATCGGTTGTAGTCCACTTGACCCAGAGGGTCATAAATTAGGCAATAAACTCGACAAAGCACGCGAATGGGAGTCTGAGGCTTTACAAGGAAAAGAAAAGCACTGATTTGATAAACTAAACAAACTTTTGTCTCCTGCCACCAAAACATAAAATATAACAGGAAATACAGACTTATCAATATTGGCACATATTAATCATGTGTGACTGAATCACTGGAAGTGTTTGACAGTTGAGTTCACAGTTTTTTATTTCTATTTTGTTTGTTTGTGTGTTTTTTAAAGACCAAAGTCTTAATGACAGCGCACGATTAGTTCATCGAGCACGAGCTGTGCACATGATGAACCTGGACTTTGGTGCCACACTGGAATAAAGGTCATCGTCTTCCCTCAGGTTAAATGTATTCATGTTCAACCCGGGGCAACGAAAAGTAGGCGAATAAATTAAAATGTTTATTTTATGATAGAAGTAAAGTTTACTATTAATAAGTTTTTACAATTGCCTTTACCTAACACTCATTATACTGATCTATATAATACTAGGGGCTCTAAGAGGCTGACGCCTCTAAGTGCCGCTGTATTAAGTGGCTATGCGGTAACATGGCCCAGGACTTTTAGTGCGGGATCCATTTCAGGATCGCACTGGAATTAGGGCACCTGATCAGGGAGGGATTTAAGGAACCCGAGTAAATCCTATCAAAAATAGAACCGGAAACGTAGCCGGTGGACGTATAGACGATGTAACCTGTCTCCGTCTTTGAGAGAGAACACACCGAACGGCTTAACAGGCCCAGAATGAGCCAAAAAGTTACACGGGGAACGGATACCGGTCCAGCCAGATTTAAAATATGTGCCCCAGTGTACAAAATCATTTTTCTAAAGCAAGCCTGAAGTATTTTCACATATTTCTTTGACATTACTATAAATAATTGTGAAATGCCCCTTGTGGCACTTTATTTTTACTGTTTACAATTCACTGTTGTTCTCCATTGCTGGAGACAGAGAGGCTGAAGGAGTCACAACCACATATACACCTGTTCAGTACAGTCACCATAGGGGTTTGGTTCTTTTTAAATACTTTAGTCATTTATTACTATTTGGGCTATTTAAGTGGTGAAGCCAGTAACAGAAAGGAAATGCAACATTAAATATAATTTATGCATATGAAATTCATGCACATTGCTTTGACCGCAGAACTGAAAATTCTCGGGGCCTTGATTTCTTTCTTTCTTTTTCTTTTTTTTTTTTAAATTTCATGCTCCGGAGCACGCAAGCACGTGTCATTGTTTGCTTAAAACATCCAATCACAAGTTATATAAGGACGTTCTTAGCGTGTTTTCACTTTAACAATGTGTCCGGAAACCTCCCAGTAAAAATATGCCAACCAGAGTGTTCTTAAGAACACTATCAAACGTCTGGAATGCAAAAGCTGTTACATAACTCAAAGAATATAACAAAATCCTTATCGTTATTTCCCCACCAACCGGAAAATGGTCTATTTTTATATTTTTTGTGATAAGGAATGGGACTTTTGATAAGTTTCATACAAAATTAGAAGCACGGAGTCACTCCCTTTTGTAAACTCTTCCTCACGGAACCCTGAACCCACGGCCCTTGAGCAACAACAGTGAGTCAGGGTGCATCAACTTTATTCCAGACATCTAAATTAAAACAGTAAAACATTAACCTCGGTACATAAGGCGAAAGGAAGACCGAGTCTGCACATGGACCCTTCTACATGCGGGAGTGGAGGTTATTGCTCCTCAGCTGAGAAAATGGTGTCGCTCATGGCGCGTATGCACTGCGAGCCGTCCGGCTCAGTGATCTTCAGTTGGATAAAAGGTGGCATGACGCCACTGGCGAAGTATCTGAACGCAGGGCTGGGTGACTGGATGGCATCCAGGAACACCTTTGGGACAAGGACAAACACACCACAGCTGTTAGATGTAGAGTTGCTCTCATGTTGACACACTGACTTTTAGTTAATTTGGTGCGATGAACTTTATAACAATAATCTTATCCTCTAAAGTAATGGTGGCAATATAAAAATACACTGTTTAAAATGTCCTTTATTCACAAATGTAATCCAAGTAAAAATGAAATACACATTAGTGATGATTATTATTATGAATGCATTTTTGTGCGCGATATATCTTAATATTTGAGTTGGAAAATGTGGGGCTGATGAAACATAAATAGAAACTGCTAATAGTGCAGTTAGTAAAAATGTAACACCACTTTTTCTATTCAGTCTGAAGGGAAGAGGTCCACCTGCTGTATGATAGAGGAAGCTGGTTTCATTTATTTTGATTTTAGACGGCAGGCCAGAGAAATGAATTCAGAGCTGTTGGAAAATGAATAGATAGAAAATGAATAAATAGCTTATAAAGCAGCTCTTTAACTACCCTCACACTCCCCGAATTGTTGCTTGTGTCTCATGGGAAAAATTTTAATGTTCAAAGATGCTTCTTTTTTCTTTTTTTTTTTTTTTTACCCCAACATAAATTAATTTAAGAGAAAATACTGAGTTGTTATAACGCTGGGGATTTTTTGTACTCAGCCAGCGTACAAGACTGTTTATAATTTGCTTTGATATAAAAATACTGCCATCAATAGCAGCCTTTGAGCGCCTAAATTAGTTAAAGCACATTTCAAAAGGGAATGGTTTCTACAGGCATCATCATTACATTTTAATGATGCAATTATCATCTAATATAAATGTACAACAAACCTTTACAATGTCCTCGGTGTCCTGTGCTGCATTTTCGAAAATGCAGCCAAAGTGCTGCAGATATTTTTCGTAGAGATTGAGTGTGTGGGTATCGACCTCCTGGAGCGACATGTCCCTGAGCTCCACCTTCTGCAGGTTGACCAAGAAGTCAGTGTTGACTGGACCACACTCGATGAGGCTCACACTGCAGGGCGGAGAACCGAGTTAACAGTCTCTCCTGATCAACAGTGATCACTGTTAATAATTTTTATACGCCCAGCAGCCTCCAGAGCCAGATGTGGTGAACTTTAAAACTCACTGGATATTGAATTGTTGCAGGAGGACAGCCAAGCTCTCACATGCTCCCTCTATTGCAAACTTACTGGCGCAGTACACCTCATTAAACGGGAGACCTGTGAGAGAGCAGTGAGTACCAAGTTGGGATATTTTGGCAATTTCACGCATGGCAGCAAGCCTTACCACAATTTCTATCAAATCATTATCAAAACCGCACATGTGGAACGCTGCTGACATTCAGGGACACCCCTGAAAACAGTCAAAGGGGGTCAAGGGGGTGCTTTGACCATTTGCTTTTCTCACCGTGAAGCCCTCCAGTGCTGCCGGTGACCAGAATGTGACCCTGGCCCTGAGCCTTCATCTCCGGTAGGAAGGCCTGGATGGTCTGGATGGTACCTAAGAGGTTGACCTCCAGGATCTGCCTCATCGAGTCCAGGGACTGCAGCTCCAGCGGGCCCATCAAACCCACGCCGGCATTGCACACTGTAAGTGTCGAGGATGAGATAAGGTCGTTAACGCACAAAAACCCCCACCCTGATTGGAACACAGTGGCGCGAGGGGGGCGTACCCAGAATGTCCACTCGTTTCTCCGCAACCCTGTCCCTCGCATGCAGAATGGAATGTCGGCTCGTCACGTCCATCTGGAGAATGTCCAGGGTGTCCTTGTGGAGGCCTTTCACAGACTCTAAGAGACGCTCCTTCTTGGCCAGGTTCCTCATCGTGGCATAGACTAAACAGAAGGCAGCGCTCGGTGACGTCACGTATAGAAAAAAGGAACAAACGCATTGGACTGAGGGACGAATACAGATAAGATAGAGCAAACAACTTTCACTCCTTCTTTCTCTCAAGTGAACATCAGAAAAATATAACATATGTACAAATTATCTGTCGCACAGTCTCAAAACTAATGGGCTGCTGTGAGAAGTCATTTGTTTGGTCAAGCATCGAATAGACTAAATAAGCATTTTATGAGGTAAACCTGTGCACCTGCTTATGCATAATTTATCTAATCAGCCAATAATGTGGCAGCAGCGCAATGCATACGGTCGATGCAGATACAGGACAGATGCTTCAGTTAATGTTCAGATCAAACATCGGAATGGAAAAAACACCAGAAGAAGACAACGTTGGGTTCCACCCCTGTCGGAGAACAGAAGTCGGTCTGAGGAACCCGGATTTTTTCTTTTTTTTTGAGGCAGACGAACGGTCGGGTCAGAATTTGCCATCAACAGTGTGATTTCATGAACCCAATGTGCCGTGTGCCGACCGTCCAGGCTGGCAGTGGTAGTCGTGGTGTATTGCTGTATGGAACGCTTTCTTGGCACACTTCGGGCCAATTAGTACCAATCAATTACAGTTTGAATGTCACAGCCTGTCTG
This sequence comes from Istiophorus platypterus, assembly GCA_016859345.1. NCBI lineage: Eukaryota > Metazoa > Chordata > Actinopteri > Istiophoriformes > Istiophoridae > Istiophorus > Istiophorus platypterus. The sequence continues at coordinate 6,296,398 of CM029112.1, read as the reverse complement.
AGAATTGCTGCTGACCATGTGAATCCCTTTATGGCCCCAAATTACCATCTTCTAATGCCTGATTCCAGCCTGATAATGCAGCGTGTCACGAAGCGAAATCCATCTCAGACTGGTTTCATGAACACAACAGAGAGTTCAGTGGCCTCCACCAGTCACCAGATCAATCAAAGAATCCAGTGGAACACCTTTGGGACGCGGTAGAACAGAAAATCTGGCAGCGTGAATGTGCAGCTGGTAAAAATCTGCAGAAATGATGTGATGCAGTCACATCTCAAAGGAATGTTTCCAACAACTCGTGGCATTAAGGCCACAAAGAACTGTGGCTGCTTTGAGTGCAAAGGCAGGCTCTGCCCAGTACTAGCGTGGTGATCCTAATAAAGTATAGCACAACACTGACAACCATACAGTGTCTCGGTCCTCAGCCTCAACAGTCCCTGACCTAGTATAAGCTCTTCAGGAAATACAACGAAAGAGCACTTCAGGCAGTAGTCAGCTGTTGTTACCTTTGAATGCCTTGCGGGGGTCAGAGGCCAGCTGGACGGCCAGGCTGAGTCCGATCCCTGAGGAGCAGCCCGTGATCAACACCACCTTCCTGTCCATGGAGCCCGGCTCGCCCACGTTCTGCTTCGGTATGGAGCAGCAGGAGCAGAGTGACGAAGACGCCCCTCGGAATGAGCCAAACGGTGGAACGGAGGGATATGAAAAATAGCTCTCAGTGTTTATGTGCCTTTTCCTATCACAAGGCCGATCTGAATCCTAAACATCTGCCTGCTATTGGCCACCTGGAGCCCTCGGCCACCTGGAGCCCTCCCATTGTTGTGCACGTCCTTGTCGGTATCTTTTGATTTTTTTTTGACTCGGAAAATATTCCCCTCCTTTTTTTTCCACTTGGCGGTATGAATTCCATCCCCTTAAATAATGAAGAATGAGAATTATAAAAATGCTCAAAAGAGAATGGTTTTCCTTTCTGTTTATCCCTTGACAGGAGCACCAGGTGGCAGCAAAGGATGGAAAATTATCAGTTCTGCACCACACCACGGACTCGGAACTCTCTGAGCGCTCCATTGAGCACACCGAGACAATGAGGCCGAGAGTAGCCAGCATGGAGCACAATGGTTTTTGAGTTCAAGGGTTCTGTGTTTCTCACAACAGACGTCTGATTTGGAGACCTTGTACCCTGTTCCCAGGCTCGTGTTGAGGGAAATTATTTCAGTCAAGTCAAACAGAGGCTCACTGACGTCATTCAGCTCTGGTAGATCTTTAAAACAAGCTCGTTCAGGACGGGTCATCCGTCAGTGCCTCGATTAACTGCATGAGCGTGTGACAAAAATAATCTCAATTCAAGGATCTATTTATTAGCCTTCAACTGCACGTCACAGTCTTTATTGGAAGATGAAAGCTCTGAAAAGCTAGTGAGTGGGCCTTTGAGTTGAGGATATTTCTTCTCACACATGCTGTTCCCAAGATTAAAGTATGATGTTCCACACGTGAACTTATCAAATGATGTTAGAAATAGAGTCTTTGAGACAAGCGAGAAAGGTCTGGTTAAACCAGCGGTTTCGAGGTCAGCAGACTCCACGGCTAAACTAAGATACGATTCAGCATCTAAATTAATCTCAATGAGTCTTGTCATCCGTGATCACAGGGTTTCAGGATTTAGACATCTCAGACAAAGGCATTGCAAATCTGCAAATCAAATTTAGCCGCACTGAATGGGAACCAAGAGGAAACTTGGCCCGTTTCAGAGAAATTCCAACCAAGAGCTCGAAACCAGAAGTGTAAGGCAGCTCAAGTAAACCAGTAATACAATTTCTTAGCAGCGACTGGAAAATATGTGGTGCGAATCGCTGGGCATCGTCGCGTGCGTGTGGGTGAGATTTCACTAGGTGGCGACGAAACCTCAGGTACAGCCTGCTTTTCTTTTGACCACAGCTTGGTTCCTTTGGCTTTCTTACGCCTGCCTAACGAAAATGTGTATAAAGTAGTAATCATGAATTTAACATCCTCCTATTAGGTCAAGAAACACTTGACTTGGTGCTGGATTTGGATGAACTATTTTGTAAAAGGAATATTATTCATCCTCTGGTAATGTTATGTAGATTGTAGAATGAGCAAAGTGACATTTGACTTTTTCCTGTTATGATACTTCATGCATGGGAGCTGTTTTGCAGCTTCAGCTCAGAGCCAGTGTTTGTGGTGAAGCCTCATACACAGTCCTTTTTTTGTCACAGTTGCCCCCTTGTTTCTGCACTTGACCGATTGCCATCCCATGTGCATTAAAGCTGAGCCTCTTTCCAGTCAACTAATTAAAAAAGAACAAAACGAAAAACAACAACAAAAAAACTTGCATCTTTATGCAAAAATTTCAGCAGCCTGATTTGAAAGGATTTCTTCTGCAGATGGGAGCAAACCAAGTAGGAATTTCCTGCCATTTTGTTGCATTCCTCCCCCTTGAGATGGCATCAGCTTGGCTGTGCTCCCAGAGTCTGTGGGACAGATAACAGCAGGCCTTGAACCTCTTTCAAACAACTATTCCTCCCAAGCATTGTTGAATATCTTGAACAGCTTGACCTCAGATGTTACTGTGTTTTTAAGTGTTTTATGATATACGGTATGAATCAACTTGTTATCCTCGTTAAAAGCCTTTCTTGCTCAGGGTCATATGGCTTTGTACTTTGCTGCATGTTGCAATGCTGCTGATTCTGTATCAGATTTGATGAGGCCCATCCAAGTTTCTATGGCAACTGTGTATAAATTGCTTTAACTAGAGTCAAAAAGCAGACGCCAGCAGAAATTTCATACTCATTTCGATCATTCCGAAGTGCGGGCTACTCTTCATCTATTCGTTTTCTCTGAGTCATGGCAGCATGGCACCGTCTGTGGTCCATCCTGCTACATACGGCCTTCACTCTCCCCGTGGGCCAGTAATTACCAAGAGAAGGTCGAGTGGAGGTGCACAGTGGTCTGGAAAAGCCTTTAAGACACCTCCTGGACAAGTTTGGCCCACGGCGCCAAGAGTAAACATACTCCTGAAGACCTTACAGCTGTTCAGGGAAAGAGCAAGGACATCCCACGTGCACAGCTGTGTGTCTTTGTGGCATTTTTCTGGGAGAAAAAACAGTGTTTGTTGGAACTGGTGGAGGCAGCAGGCCGGTCTCATGCTTGAGGGTGAAATGCTTGAGACGGGGCCGTCACGGATTCTGCACTGTGACTGCAGTGCAAACAGCGAAAGGGGCATCCACCGACCGCTTCAGGGGGAGGAGGGAAGCGTAACGGGTTCCTGGTGCGAGGCCATTCACGTGCTCATCCTTTTTGAGGACCAGGCTAAGTGAATCACGTTGCGCTGTGCTATTCCAGGACAGAAACATGTAATGAGAGCACAGTGCAGAGACAATACAAGGTTTGTAATATCACTGAGCTGCTGGGGAAGCAGATGTGTTCGACAGGATGTCCCATGTGAGACTGATGAGCAGAAGTGAAACAGCTGAAGACGTCTTGCGGTGGATGTAGAGAGGCTGAAATGTCATGCTATACCTGACAACAAGGTTCAATGAGGATAATTATGCTGAAGGCAGTTCAACTGAACAAATACTGCAGATCTTATGTTTCCCAGAGATGTTTGCCCAAACCACTTTCACGGGCTTTTGATGCTGATAAGATCAAGCTTGTGGCTAATCTTAAAAAAACGAGACTATAAACACAGATACTGAGATAATGCACGCCACTGATTCCCAACCTGGGTTATTTGGGTGCAGTTGCCAAGGTGTAAGGGGATCGTGGAGTAGCTCAGTAATATGATATTTATGATGCTAAAAAAATTAAAAAATTAAAAAATCCACATGCTGGGTTGCAACTAAAGAATGCATGAAAAAATAGTTAGCAAGTGAGGTAAAAGTTAATGGTTAAACTGCTCAAGGTAGTTAGCAAAAAGTAAATGACTCATATAGTTAGTTTAGAGCAGTGAACCGGTTGACACTTAAAGTAATTGGTGAATGGTTGAAACAGCATATCGCTCGAAACATTCAGCCTCTGCTACTCCAAGTGGTAGCTGAGCCTTAACCACACAAAAGCTAATAATTCAGAGTTCAAGTGCTCTGTCGTAACATCCTATATCTCCACTCTCATATCAGCGAGAGTTAAATACTATCCCGGTTTAAATTAACGCATTTTAGACATGACAGGCGATGTCGATGTAGAGATACTCGACTTCACCTGAGAAGTCAGAGCTTATCTCGGGGCACTTTTCATATAGAGCAAGTCCAGACCGTGCTCTTCATAGTTGTTATTTACAGAGACCCAACAATTCGATGCTGGCGGAAGGTTGGGAAGCGCCTGATCTCTCAGATTATGAAACGATAGACTGAGAAAACACTTGTTTTTCATTCACACTTGTTTGTCATTCATCTATTGAACAAGTAACTCTATTTTCGGATCCTGTGACTTTCGGATCCTGTGGGCCGGATTATCCTTTGTCAGCTCGTTCAGGAGAATCACTCTTACACAATTCGCGAGTCAGTGAACAGAAGCTGAGAAATCTGGACAACAATAAGACTAGTGTCCCTTTGATGACAGAGATGTGACAGAAATTGAATATTTTAACCTGTAACCTGTACGTTTTCTGTTTCTTTGTCCCCACGCAAATAGGTTTCTGTTCCTGCAGAATTCTCATCTGATATCAAAATTGATTCATGTCTACCTGTCTGGGAGGTTTTGTTTCGCTGTGTAAAACCACCATGCGACTGCTCTGGTCTAGCATTGATGGATTTCACGATTATAGCTCTGCGTCTGCATCTGATGAGGTAGAGTTACTGTCTGTGACCCTCTCCTGCCCCTCTCCTCAACACACCGTTACATTTAATCCATATCCTTTTCTTCAGTTGCGGCTCTGATAGGTCACAGGTTTCTCAATTCTTTCCACTTAAAAATATGTTTTGCCTGAAGAAATGTTATTTCTGGTGTCTTACCAGGATTTTCTTCTATTCCACTATTTTCTATGTCATCGTTATACCGCATGTAAAGCAAACTGTCAACGTCTGAGAGAGGGTTTTGCGCTTGAGTGTGTGTTGCAGCCAGACACGCCACCTTTTTAATAGATGTTGCAGCGATATGTGGTAAATAGAAAGTTACCCTTGCTCTGTGAAACCCATCCAGCGTACAGGACATATGGGACTGGAGTGAGAGATGAATTCCCTCCTCTAAGAGTTCAATCGCAGATGATTTGAAAAAAAAAAAATCCCCAAAATCGAGGGGCTATAAGCGCTGACGGATGAGAGATGTGGCTCCAGCAAATCACGCTGTTGTGACAACCGTGGGGCGCAGGGCAGGTTTTCTTCAATAAACTGTAACCAGAGAGCCTGAGAAATGCACAGTGTATTTTTCACAAGGTAATATAGACGGTGGCAGGGCTCGCTCCTTTTCTGCTAAAATCATCATGGCTGAAACAGGAGAAGATGTGGGGAAAGTATGAATGTCTTCTGAGCACCCGTACAGCAGACGAAGGCAGAATCAGCACATTTTCAATTGGTGATCTACATAATAGGATTCCCTGAAACCATATTAGCATTGTAGCTAAAAGGTTCATTCCTACATAATCATTTCAGAACTGTACTTGGACATGAGTTTTATTCTTGAGAAAGAGAGAAACTGAATCTGTCTGAGAGCATTATGAGTGAGAAGGTTGAATCTCTGTAACCATCATATATGTATATATATATATATATATATAGTCATCATATGTCTAGTTCAAGAGCATTATAGTCTCACGCAGGGGAGGGGTCTGGCAAAGGTCACTCAGGTCCTGGCATGGGAGGGGTCTGGCATCATATTTTTATACTCGTATATTTTCCCTGGGTTTTTTGGATATACAGTAGGAGGCTGCGCAGGGTTTGGAGCGTTCTGCTGGACATGAGGCTTTACGTCAGCTGTAACCCTCAGGGCCACTGCCTGACCTGCCCATTTGGCATTCCACGGGACTCGTTTGTATACAAAAACCTCCCAGCACCAGGAAATGGCAGGGATTGTGTCATGGGAAATGCCCCTTCTGTCTTGAATCGACTGCTCAGGGCATTCTTTCTATCGCTGTTTTATTGGGGACATCCTGTTCCTGCTCCTTTTCTGGGCCCTCAGGCACACAAGTCTGTCCTGGGACTAGACCTGACCTGTATTTAGCTCATGGCGCTGATACATTAGTCACAGCTTGAGCTGGAGGTCAAAACAGGACAGCGTCGGTGTCTGCGCCCAGCTCCTGCAGCTGCGCCATCATTGCGGACCATTGTTTGTTCGGCGGGCTCAAACATATCTGAACTCTGTATCGGAGGCTTGCTCTGTTGTGAGATCCAGCTCATTAGATAACATACACAAGAAAATTTTGACTGTCTAAGTAAAGATCTCATCAGTCGGGGAGGGGGGGGGGGTGTTTGCTCGGTGACTTCCCTGCTCTAGCTGGGGAAAACACAGGGCAGCTTCCAAAGGGCCAGTGGTGGGGATGCGTAGCAGGGTAGGACTCTGGATTAAAACAATACACAGTATAGTCCTTCGACGCCGGGTGGATGTATTGATGTATCTCCTCCCTCCCGGCCCTCTCTGTATGTCTCTTGGCCGGGCACTCCGTGCATCAGGGCCTCGGCCCGTGATGTGGTGAGACCAGGTGACGGGCGGTGTGTGTCGGGGCGCAGCTAGTGACTCAGCCACGCTGGTATGCACCCGAACAAACATTTCTGTAAAGGGTTCCAGGCAGCAAACGCAGGCATGCCATAGCACTGCCGCCCGCTCTCTGCACCGTTCTCACGCCAAACAGCCCCTGCTGTTTACGCTTCCTCTTTCTTCCCCTGTCTGTCATTGCCCCCGAGTCATACTCTCTCTTTTTTTTTTTTCTCTGTCTGAATCATATCTAAATAATGTTTTTCCATGCGCATTCTTGCCTCCCTCCAGACACTGATGCAATCAGTGGCGCACTCCACCCTCCACCTGGTTACCTGGATACCCTCTGATTACAGCTGGACACGCCGTAACCAAAGCGCATAGACGCAACATGATGGATGGTGTTTGCACACATGACAGCGAGTGGCGAGACTACCCACGAACATAAACAAGCCGACACACATTACACGGCTGTTTAAAAATACTGCAAAGTTTTGCATGTTGCTCTCACACGCGCCCCTGCCTCTTTTTTTCCGAAGCTCTCTGCTCTGCTCTCAGTTGCAGATGCTCGACAAACCCACTTCCCGTCTCTATCAAATGCACAAATATTTACCTGAAAGTAGATTCGCGTGCTTAAGATATTCAGGCCATATACCTGAATACTGACAACTCACTCAGGTGTTTGACTCAGTTTTCTCTTTGTTCCCTGTGGGTCAGGGTCACCCCACCCATTTTGCCAGCTTGCACGAGCTTGCTGTTGCAGGGAAACCGCGGTGAAACAATGGCAGACGATAATTGTTGCCTCAAAAATTTATGAGAACTGCGGAATGCCATTGTCAGCCCGAACCAAAGTTGCGTAATCTTTGCCTTGGCCTGCAGTTGGCAGGAGCCGAGAGCACAGTGACAGTCTCACACCTGTGGCATGCCAACCAGCTAAATGCCTATCACCCCCCCCCCCCCCCGCACTCTCTAACGAACGCTTTTGGAGGATCATATGTCCCCAACACCCTTTTGTCACCTGCTCTCGGCACAGGCCCAGAACGTCCCACACTCCCTCATCTGAGAGCTAATCCTTGTTATTACCTCAACAAATACTTCTCACACACACCTGAATGGAAAGAAATGTTGTCTGTCTTCATTTCACACATCCCTGTTCTGGTTTGTCCTTTTAATTTTTTTTTTTTTTTTCCCCTGACACCGCCACGTTCTCATCGGTCGACACATCAGCAGTTTTGTCCGTGCACCATTTGAGAAAACGCTGCAGTGAAACAAAGGTGGCTATGCCCTGCAATAGAAGCTGAGATAAAACCCCACTTGGTGCTTCTCACGTCAGTCCGCCTGCTTACAGTATCTGTGCGACGCTTGGTGTATGTGTTGTTTGGAGTTTTTTTTTCTCTGTTTCACTTCCTGCTATGGTTCCTGTGAATGTTAAAGCGAGTGGTGAAGGTAAACTAATTCCCCAGGGCCGAGGGACATTTTTGAAAAGGTTTAAAATGAAAGGTCACTTTTGAGGCTATATAAAAGGCCCAGATATCTGTCTTCAGCAATATTTCATATGATAGTTAATGTTGTTTATAAAAAAAAAAAAAAACAGTAAACCCAAACAATAAATATATCACTTTAATTTTATAATGGGTTCTTGTCAAAAAACGAAAAGATTTTCATTGTTCTATGGGGATCGCTTATTTTTCCTTTTCTGTTCTGAACCTACCAAAGCTGGAGAGGATTCAGTGTCTTTCTTAAATTCTGCCTGACAGCTTGACACCCTGTAGTTTCCCTTATACATCATAACACCCAGCTGTGTGAAATCCGATGCTGCTAAATGTCCTGTCACATGGAAGACCAAGTGAGAGTGAAGGTCAAATGGCATGATTGCTCATAAAAATAACAGTTTTAAAAAAGAATAATATGCCTCTTAATATCTAAAAACCCTTTCTTTTTTTTTTTGGCTACGACTTCACCGGAGAAAGTTATTTACCAGCACAGAGAGATACTAAATAAACAGTGGATTATGAAAACAAATTCTTTCTACACGGCGTCCCGGTCTGAGCCGAGGATGCGTATACAAAACATTCCCAGTGACCATCTGGGTCTTATCACCTTGCAACATCATTTCCTTGACATAAAATGTCCAAGCTCGGGAGCCAAGTCCCTTAAGTGTGTTTGTGTGCGCTATTAAATGGCGCTACGTGCTTATAAAACACAATACTCCTTCGTTTGTCATTACAGCAGCCGTTCGTTTTATTGACAGTGTGGTTAAGAGTTCCCCGTATCTTCCTGCTCCTGTATTAACAGTCTGCCCACACGCTAACGCTGCCATGCCTGCCTGAAACAAATAGAGCGAGAGTTAAAGTTTAAGGGCGTGTCTTAAACGGAGGCAGATGAGGTCACCGCGAAATGGTGGCAGATTTCTCCGACATCCTTCCATCAGGCAGCGTTTGAAATCAGTCTTGCGGTTATGAGACAATGGGGCAAAGGTCGAAAGAGAGGGCTGGGAAACGTGCTGCACTGCGTGTTCCTCCCGGGATCTGCAGAAGTCATCCAACATAAGCAGTTCCCTGGGCTGTATCTGGGACAAACATTTATCATACTTAGTAATTATTACATAAGGAACTTTTTGGCCTATAATTTGGGTTAAGAAGGCCGACTTCTGTGGAGGCAGCAGATCGCGTAACAGGATGGAGGACAGAGGCCGAAACACATGATTATTAGCTGCCGGTAATGTTTCTCCACGACTCGGCCGACCCAAGACATCAAGTTGAACCCGGGGAATGACAGGCACGGCAATCTCCGTGATGGGCATGTCGGGAATGCTGTGTCATTACAGCCTAATATGGGCATTAAACTGAGCTGATTGGCCAGGTTGATAATCAGGAACATTCCTGCTTCCTTTGCTTTCTGTTCATCAAGCTGCCGTGAACTCACCTTCACATTCCTTCCTTGTGCGGACGGTGACAGGATTGATGTATCTGTATGGGGGTGGCGATCGTGCCCTTCACACCCCTCCACTTTAAAATGAACCGAAGCAGTCCGGCCAATTAATGGGGAGGTTTGATTCTGCCTTATGAAATGTCCTTATGTATAAAAAAAAGGGGCATCGCCTTTCTTATAAAATATCATTTACAAGTTTAAAACTGTATCCAAGGGCTTGATCAAAATTCACAAATTAGTAATAATTATTAATATTGCATCATTGAGTATCACTTAGAAATTTGGGGGTTGCCAGGGTGTGAAAAATACTACAGCATTTCACTCTTTTTCCATCACAAATCCTCCTCTGTCACACACCGTCACCTCTCACCCCCTGGAAAAGAGCTGCAGGGTCTTCGGTGAAGGAGGATGCAGTAATATCCGTGAATTAGTAAAAGTACCAAGGCAGGAGTGTAAAAATACTCCCCTTCAGGTAAAAGACCTGCATTCAAACCCTTACTTGAGAAGAAGGTACCGAGAAATCATCAGCTAAGCGTATGTAAATGCACATAAAGCCAAACTTTCTGCAGTATTCTCCTCAAAAGGGTCACAAGATAGGTCTAGTAGAGTAATGATGCACACATCTGTATTCTTTTTTTCTTTTAACTTTTCTCTGTTCTTCGCTTTTATTGTTAAATATTGCGTGTTTTAAACAGTTATTTAAATGAAAGCATCTGAGAAGTTTAGAAGGGGAGTTGCTCCTTGGAGTAACTGCTAATGACTCAGACATCTCAAACGTGACTCCATCCTCAGGCTATTTACAAGACATCATGTGCCAAAAGGTTGAGAGCAACTAGTTTAATCTTTAACCTTGTGTCATTAAGATTATATGTTTTTTCTTTTTTTTTTTTTTTGATGCAAAAACACAATTTGAAACGTAGCTAGTTGCTTAATCTGTCAGATGAATGTAGCGGAGTTAAAAAGTTTTCCTCTAAAATTTTGTATGAGGTAGAAAAAAAAAAGAAGGAAAAAACCTGCATGAAGGAACCCAATGATAAAGTCAGCTGTCAAAGCCGCAGGTGCAAATCATAACTAAGATGGAAAGTTCTTTACGGTGAAGGACTAAAGGTTAATTAAAAATGAGTCATCTTCAGCTGATGATATCAGGGTGTTGAACCCTGGCTGTCGCAGATAACAAGAGATAAGCTTAGTTTTGAATACATGTGCACATAATTTGTTCTTTTTTGACTAAGGGTAATTAAAAAAAGAGTCATCTACAACTGATCATATCAGGATGTTGAACCCTGGCTGTTGTGTATAATTGGTTTTGGTTTTTTTTAGGCTGGGGGGGGCGGTTAGATGCAATGAGGAAACACTCCTCTGAGCCTCGTCCATGTGAGCTCTGAATTTGTTTAATTCAGGACTGTCATGGCTGCCCGGGTCTCACGGTAACCTCGGCCGGATCATATGACCGATCCGTCTCCGGGGTCTTTGATCAGCGCCTCGGGCCGCATACTGCGGCGGACATATGCTGCTCTTCTCATTAACGTCGCGCCCCGGACAAAGGCAGGGTGACATCAAAGGTGCTGGAAAACTCCGAGATGAGAGAGATGTCAGACTAGATTTAGGGAGGGACGCAATTTTTCGGGAGATTTGCGTTTTCAATTTGTGCGGTAAATTTTTCTCGTTTCCTGTGTGCGAGGGTAGAATTGGCTACCACTGCTGCAAAAACATGTACATCTTATCAAATGATTTAGTCCAATAATAATATTTTTCAATCTTTGAACAAAGAGCTTCCTTATTTATGACAGCCGTTTTTGTAACATTTGATTTGTCTTAAAGGCTTCTGCTCACGCTCAAGGTTATTCATGTTAAAAGGAAAAAACAGGAAACAGAGAGTAGATGAGGTCCTGAGGCTGCTTTTCATAGAACCAATAAAGGGAGCTGCAGTTTTCGAATAATTCATCTGACTTCGGTCTTGCCCTCTGTTTTAGCAGAGATGTGGCAGCGGATTCCTCCGCCCGGGGCCTTGCGTCAGCAGGGGGATTCCTCGAGGTCCAGCGTCTGGGTGCCGCATTCTTGCCGGCCCTACACATTGCCATCGCGACGCTCACGGGACACGGCAGCTCCGCGGTCGTAGGACAGAGCCGCTTCCTTGGCCCCGGGCCGGAACGGGGGGTGTGAGAAACGCGCTCGCCGAGCTCTGAGTTATGGGCGGGGAGGCGAATGGCAGCGTGGAACCAAATAGCCCCGTCCTACAGCGATGATGGTCCCCTCTCCAGTAGACAGTTCATTGAATAGACGGGGAGGAGAGACAAAGGAGCAATTCAGGCTCCGTTAACACAAGAGGCCCTGTCTATAATAAATACCGGGCTATGAATGAAGATAGAGATGTGTAAGATTTGTGACCCGACGTGAAAATCCAGCCTCGGTTTCAGCTTCAGCGTAAAAAACACGTGGAAAGATCATAAACCCAACGCGTATACCGAAGTCGGATTCCCAGACAAATTACTGGAATTGATTAGGAGGATTATGTTAAAAGCTAACAGATGGCACTAGCCCTTGCTTTTATTTGTGGGGTTCCAGGGTTTGGAATTAGAGGGGGGCCTGTCAGGGACGGCCGTCCCATCAAAGTGGGGGACACGCCTTCGGTGTGGCCGCAGACTTTGGGCCAGAGGGCCCGCTAACTCGGAGTCTGAATCCCTGCCAGAGTGTTTTATGTTTCCATTCAGAGCGAGGAAGGAGCTGCAGACCACTGAAAGCGGCACAAACTCCAGCTCTTTACATATTATTTAAAGGGCAATTTATTTTGCATTTGCATTTTTTCTGTTGCCAGCTGTATGCGTACACTTAAAATAATTCACAGGGTTGTAAACCAGAAGTGTAAAATTAAAACGTCCAACTCTGTTAAAAGGCAGCCAAAACAAACTCCTTCCCAGGGAAAATTAGATTGTAGGAGAAAAGCATGTTTGGAAATGTTTGATTAATTGGTCTCTGGGTCTTGTCTGATTTGAGATGTGATCAGTTGAAAAGCAGAGGTGGGTTGTGGGGGTGGGGGGGTAATAAAGGAAGCAGTCCTAACACAGAGGCCTTGAGGGAGGCATGAATTACCGGCTGTCGACGTGAGCTATAAGTCATAGCTGCGATCGCCAAACACACACACACACACACACACACATAAACACATAAATACGGCTATATGCACTTTAGTTTCCGTGCCTCTCTGGGAGGTCTTGCAGGGGGGATGCAAAAACGACGGGAGGGAATGAGCAGCCGGATTCTCGTTCAAGTTCGGGGGGGGAGGTTCGAGGTGCCTCCTGGATCTCGTGAGGCCGTGGAGGTATTTGTTTGTGTGAATGGGAACAAAACACAGGAAAACAGTAGCGGGCTACTGGGCCTCAGCCAGTGTAACAGAGCGCGAAGAGTGATTTGTGTGGAAAAAAGCGAAGGCCAGAGCCTCCAACTCATTTGCAGGACCCCCAGAAAATAGATTCCCGAGCAGTGGGTCTGCTCCGGGGTCTCACAGGGGAGTTCAGGTAAGGAGACACAGGTAGTAGTCGTTGTATAACTCAAGTTTGTTTATTGTGCCCCCCCTCCCCTTTGTGTTAAAGTCGATTGATGTCTGTCCAACTCTTTCTTCCACAGCAAATATGTTTCAGGTCAGATTGCCATGATGATAATTTGGTTTGGCTATTCATTTTCCCAAGGAGATGGTTCTCTTTGATTGCTTCTGGCGCTGCCATTAGGCCATATTCTCCACATATACACAGAAAATTTCATAACCTTTGTTCCATGAAACTTACTTAACAAACAAATAAGTTCTACCTCCGGGGACACACTGAAACCCTTTTGAGTTTCACACCAATGGCATTTCCTCTATCAACATCCTCAGGCAGCCTGAGCGTTACATTTTTAGTCAGAAAATTTTAAGTGTAATTGTCGGTTAAATGTCATTCGTTCGGTCCGACTCTTTCATAATGTGGACCGTGAAGATTGTTTGTAATTTGGGTGAACCACTTTTAAATGAAGCTGAATTCTTAAGGGATCTGTAGCAGCCTTTAAAAAAAAAATAAATAAAAAAGGAAACAAATATGAAACTAATCATTTTTAATTATATAAAATGCCAAAAATTGGCTAAATATCATCAAGGCTAAAATAGGTTTTGTGTTTATTTGCCTTTTGGCAACTAAATAGATGGCGAGATTGATACCGCTCTCATATCTGTCCATTATGAAATAGGAGCTACAGTTGAAAACAGGCAGAGTCAGGCCAGATGTTTCCCCCTGTTTTCAGTATCTGTGGTAAGCTAAGCTAAGTTAAGCTAAGCTGCTACTATTCCTGTAAGCACATAACAAAAGTTACTTTTTCTTGCATGTCACAGCGCACCTGTTCCCGATATGAATAACAGTGGCCGCCAAAGTGCGACATTTGCAGCAGAGAGGCAGATTATCCATGCTTTCTGACCTTTGACCCAAACCTCCCCTCACCTCCTTCCGTGCACAGAAGGCACAAAAGGCCACACAGCGACAGGGCAAGCTGCCCGCTGATTACACGTGGACGAACACAAAACACCGACAGAAACACAAGCACAGGGCTGGCAGGAGGACGCATAATCACACATATGCCCCGGCAAACACACACACACACACACACACACATGGGGAAAAAAAGGGTCGGCTTTATTCGGTGCAGCGAATGAGCGTTAATTAATACACAGCAGAGAGCCGGGATGTCTGTGCCCTCTCGGCTCATGAAACGTACCGTGTGCGGTTTTCACCTCGCAAAATCGTCGCCGTCGTGTATTTTACGAGGCCGGCTATGATTTTTTTTTTTTTTCTGCCCGTCTTTCACCGCATTTGAAGCTGAGACCTTCCCATAAACCAAAGCCGCAAATCTCTCCCCGATGGCCCTGTGGCTGGATGGATATGAGGACGAGGCGAAGCTCTTTAAAAATCTGCCCCTGGCCTAGTTAAAGCGAACTCCTCCTCCTACGCGCAGAAAATAACTCTTTAGATTTTGAAGTCAGGAAACTGTCAAGCAAGCTGTGTGTTTTATTCAATAATTGTTTTTGCAAGACTGTATATTGTTACACATTGAATTATTTTTACTTATTTCCAAGCTCAAGGCCAGAAAATGGTGGTGCAGATCAGAGGTGTGCGTGCACGCGCGCGTGTGTGTGTTTGTGTGTGTGTGTGCACGCACGTGCGTCCTAATGCTGCGGCTTGTTGCACCGTCGCCACAGCTACGCAAACAAACACAGATAACTGAAGCAGCACGGTTCCGAAGTTAATCATTAGTAGCCAGCTGACCTCTGACCCCTGCCAGGCCTCAAATGATGTATGGTCACATCTACCTGCTGTTACCGGAGTCACTGGGCTGTGGTGCCCGCTGTGGTATAAAGGCAGGGCCCCGCAGCACCAGTTAGATTTGTTTTATTTAGAACTGGAGTCTCACTGCACAGAGGGTGAGGGGCTTGAGCGCAAGCTTACTTTCTTATAATTTATCTGCATTTTCCCAACGGGTATCGCGTTTCTATCTCTCATGCCCAATAACCGCGTGGGGGAATATTTCAATAAAATTTCCTTTAAAAAAAACCCTCTTTTAAAAAGTAATCAGAAAATTCCCCCGGCAAGACCCTGCCACGACAAATAGCGCTGAAATGTTAGCGGGGGGGTGCGCCGACCTCCTCGCGTACATTCATCTTCTCCGTGTGTATGTTGAAATACTTGTTAACAATTCTTAATTTAAGGGCGTTTGGGCCTTGAGGAGGGATTTTCTAGAAAGCATCACGAGTTTTCTCCTTTTCAATTTGTCTTTTTTTTTTTTTTTCTCGACATGTTTTCTTCCTCACTGGTATTTTGGTCTGCGAGATTAACGCTGCCCTATTACTTAATACATATCACTCAACCTTTCCTCGCTTCCTATGTTCCCTTGCCAATTAAAACACATTTTTTTTCCCATTTCTCTCCCGAGCCAAACATTCCAGAAGGGATTGCTTTGCTTCCCCATTTCCTTTTTAGTTTCATTCTCTCGCCCTTCTTTCTACCTGCTGGCACGTCTTCTATCGCTCACCGTTCACGTTCCGGCCATTTATATTCCTCCTACCCCCTGCTGACTAACTTTAGGTTTATCTGAGCATCTTAGAAAGGAGCGAAAGGCCAAAATTCCCTCCATCAGTTTTATCTCGAGCTGCTGGGAAATTATGTTCATAACAGTTGGCCTGCAGCTGCTATTATTACTTTTCTTTTTTTTTTTTTTCACAGCTTTATTTTTCGATGTCATCAAGCCCCAACTGAGACAACAGTAATTTGTTTTGGCAACCGAGCCACACAGATAAGCCCTTGATGGATGGGGACGGGTGCGGGACCGGTCCAAGAAGGTGTCCGTTATCAAGTTCCCAAAGTCGTGTCCGATCCCTTTCGACATTATCTGGATAATGCGAGAGTTGTACAAAAATGTTGTACAAGAGGGGATTGAGCTGCGAGAGGCTACATGTGCCTGTTGTTGGATTATATGATACAATGATGTGGCTGTGAAAGGGGGTGGGGGGGCCGCTGGAGACAGAAGCAACAGCTGAGAAAGCCCTTTCAGTTTCTAAGTTGGTCCGTCTGTGCTGTGTGTGTCTGTCTGTGGTTAAGTCTGGCTGCATCTGTTAATGCCCACAACCCAACGGCCTTTTGGGCAGCGTATTACTGTATCTAAATATGCATGTGGCTATTCGGTCCAGTCTGGACAGGCTTCGTTAAGCTGTGTGAAGAGCTGAGCGAGGATTCTATACTTTGTCACAAGGCTGAAAAGATGATCTAATGACTTTTGCCCTGTGTGAGAGCTGGGCCAACCTCGCACACGTTTACAATGTTTTTCCTCCCCTCTGCTCAAAAGAAACAAGCGCTTTGCCACAGTGACTGCGCTTACGTGAAAGAGGTCTGAGCACAGCTGTAGACGATGAGCTCCTCTGCTCTGTCGGGGCGCGTTGACAGGAAGCGAGACGGGATGT
The DNA here is from genome assembly GCA_016859345.1 of Istiophorus platypterus. NCBI lineage: Eukaryota > Metazoa > Chordata > Actinopteri > Istiophoriformes > Istiophoridae > Istiophorus > Istiophorus platypterus. The sequence continues at coordinate 6,279,852 of CM029112.1, read as the reverse complement.
GGCGAAAGCTCGGCGGCCCGTACCTGGCTGAGTGCAGCTTTCGTTTTCTCTCTGTCTCGTTCCCTGTCTTCCTGTGCTCCTCTTTCGTACCAGCCCCACACAGCACGGGTCCTGTTAAGTCGTTACAACCGAGGGGGGGAAAAAAAAAGGATGTTAAAAGCCAATTTCATATTTGAGGGCAAACAAAAAAAAAAAATTTATTCACACTCAAGCTTTCCACTGCCATTAGTGGCTCTGCGATTTGAACACAAACATCCCCGGTGCCCTACTTTGTCTTTTCTCTTTTCCTCAGTGTTTCCCCATCTGCTGCATTTATCCCTTTTTTTTTTTGCTTTTTGTCAGTAGAGATGAACCAAAACCAGCTGTTCAAAGGTCATTAACATCCATAAATGTCATCCCTTTGAAAAATATTAATGCACTGAAGAGGGGGCTGACTTTACTCCTGTTTCTGATTTTAGCACCGGCGCTGTCAAGTGGGGCTGTTGTTTTTGGCTGCAACAGAGATGCAATCAGACGAGTACCTCACGAGTAACGGACGAGAGCCTGGATGGAGGCGTTTGACAAATGGAGCCCCGCCGGGATGGAGAGGAGCTGAACGACGCGTTCGCTTGATCACGTGAGACATCGGGGTGCAGGGTTGACTGCGGGAAGCCTAAAGAGAAACGATTAGGTATTGAGATATTGACTGTTTTTCAATTGCTGCTAAATGTCACTGCTTTTTAGAAAAGGAATACAAGTATTAACACACTCTCAACCGGTTTACCAAGAGTTTAGCTGATCAAGCTGAAACTGCAGACGTGTCCTTTATCCGAATAAACAAAATATGCTTTTATGCAGAAAAATGAAAACACCGTTCAAAAACACACAACTTATCTCTTAGATTTAAAAACAAAATCTTGTTATCTTCATTCACAGACACCATAAACAACCATTTTCTTCGAATCATTGAGGTCTGTGCTTTTAGATGCTTATAAATTTACAGTTCCATTCAGTAGAGAATATTAAAATTAATGAAAACATCAGAAAAAAACCCCAAAAAAACATCCCTATCTGATGTCAAGGCGATGGAGAAATCCTGGATCTGCCCCTTTAACTGAATCCCCATCAAAATGTCGTGGGTTCTTCGCTGACTCATGCCCCATCTCCCCACCAAGTTTGGAGCCAACGGGTTCGGTACTTTTTGCAAAATCCTGCTGACAAACAACCAAACGAACACAGAGACTCGGGTGAAAACACAGCCTGCTTGGCGGAGGTAATAACGTAATAAAATGACTTTAATCCAGCGGGGCCACACACCGCTTCCCGTCCGGGGCCTGTTTGCCATGTGCCTCCTTTAGATTACAAACAAGGCAATGAGATCTGGAGCCTTTACCGGTGTCTTATTTTTATCCCTCCTTCAGTGTTTTTCTCTGCTGCCGAAAGGATTAGGAACTTATCTTTTAATACCGTGCGAGCGTCGGCTCTGCACGTCATCCTGAGGTCTCGAGGTGAATGACTTCAAGCGCCAATGTTTGGGAACTCAATGATCCTCCCGAAAGGCCACAGAGGAGATGTTTGTGCTTTCCATTAACCAGAGTAGTTGATGTGGCAGGAATACCAGCAGTAGTTGGGGGGGGGGGGGCATGGGGGGGGGTTCAAGACGTGGGTGGTGTGCACCTAAATCAACCAAAGCTATTGGGCTGTTTAGTTTTATGAGGTGTAAGACCTTTGCCTCTCCATTCAGGCTGCTTTGCACCGAGGTCACCGCAAACCGATTAGGGGTCGCACCAGTGTTTGAGCGGGGCCCACCACCGTTACGCCGCTGCGCGGTTGATTTACAGAGATAATGAAAGCACGGCATCATGTGTTAAATCAGCCTGCTGTTTGCATTCCCTAACCCTGTAAGTGGTAACATACACGCTATCTAACCAAGCAAATTAGTGTTTGCCAGTGGCGCGGAGACGCAGAGCTTTCTTTCTTTCTTTTCTCGGCCAGAACATCGGTTGATTGTTAATTACAAATTGCACGACACATGACACATAGGATACGTGGTGAAGCCCCGTATAAGCCATCAAAGGAGACAGGGAACACTTACTGACTGGGGTGAGATTACCAAGCAGCCCGTCTGAGTCAGAAGCTATTCATTACACACAATCCTCTCTCTGCATAAACAGTGGTTTATTACTACGAAGCATAAACAGAGAATTTGAGCAGCTAGCAATCACGCACTGTAAGGATTCAGCGTTTTGCAATTCTGCAGATGTTATCTCGTAAGGCCTTGTTAACAAGGCAGATTCTCTAGGACAGTTTGTTGGCTTTTTTTTTTTCCATTCTCACGAGATTTTGCTTGTTTGTAGGCGACCGTCGGCGGACGTCGGGTTAGTTCCCCCGCTCGGAAAAACAGGGGAAAACAAGGGTAACAATGTCAGGAAGAGGCAGGAAGTGATGAAGGGGAATCCGAAACATTTCATCAGTGAGGGCTGTTTGACTTTCGCCCGTAACAAAAAAACAAAAACCTCTCCGACAAAGGATGCCTCATCAGCCAGGCATCTCGCCGGAGCTGGGGGAGGGCACGCCACACCCGCTCACCCGTGCTATGAGCAGCGGGTGGAACGCAGGTTCGGAGAGGGAAAGGTCCGGGACTTTCTCCAAGACGGGGATTCTTAACGCGGCAGCACAGTGTCCCTGGAGAAAAAACGCTTACATAACAAGAACCCATGCTCCATTTTTTCTGAGCTCCCCCTGGGCAACATAAAGGAGAGGAGAGAAGGGGACATCTTTAAAACTGCAGAGACTTTCAGTCTCTCTCACACATTTACTGTACCTGAGGGAGTCGTGAGGGAGCTTAACAGTCTACTTTTACCCCCGTCCTGCATCGGTCCCCTTTTTTTTAACACCACCCGCTAAACCTTTTACCTCCTCTGGCTCTTCGGCGGCTCTTTGTACGAACGACAACCCACCTGATTAATCAGCCTGCGTGAGGACGACATGCGCTCACCGCACCAGAACGAACGTCCTCTAATTCCATTACCAGAAAGGCCAAAGGTTTTTTTGTTTGTTTTTTTTTTTCACTATTTCGGCTAATTAAAGCCCTATTCTACTCTGGTACCTCTGTTCACTTCACTCGTTTCATAAATACAAACCCGGGGCAAAAGTTGAAACATTATCTCATACCCTCTCACCCTATTTAAAGCCATCGAAATCCCCCTTTTGCATCAATCAGATCCGTATCTTGGGACAGTTTTTTGGAGCAGACCCAGACGCTGCTGTGTAGCTGAGGTCTCGTTAAAAAACAACAACTAGGGCCATGTTCTCTGACCCAGTCATGACTGGGCCTATTTGTTCCAGTGGCTCGGAAAGCGTCCCCCAGGTCAGGGCTGAACTTCTCGTATTTATGTTAGCTAAACTGTAGGCTGGCAGGCTAACTCGCTGGTATGTGTTTTCATTAAGTCACTGGGGGCCCTGGTAGCGCTCCCTCACTGACGTGGCTCCCCTGAACTCTGACCCCCCCCCACACACACACACACACACACACACACTCCGGCTTTAATGGCGAGGGCCGGCAGAGAAAGAGGGTCAAGGCTTCAGAGTGGGCCCACTCAGACTTAAGGTAACAATTTGAGGAGGCCTAACAGGTTATGCAACCCGGTCGCCGGACACCAATGAGCCGGCTGGGACTGAGGAATGTCCACCCTCAATGGCTCCCTTTTACGTCGGCTGCTGTTTGCGGCAACAAAATTAGCTCCGGCGTGGTGAGATCGGACAAGTCCCGCTCTGTGTGATGGATCACGGATATGTAGGGCATGTGACCGGCCGCTAGCGAAGCGCTGGGCCACGGGACAGAGAGCCCGGCTTGAAACCCTGTCATCTCCCCTTCCTTTTCCCCTCCTTTCCCTCTAAACCAGCACCGACACCCACCCCCTCGTCCGGGATCGCGAGGAATGGAGTCCGGTGTGAGTCTCTCCCTCCATCTTCCACCTTGGGATCAGCCGCTACAGGCCGACTCGTGATTTTCTGTTTCCGGGTTAAAACCCAATATCAGGGGTGGTGGTGGGGCAGGAATCGGACGCACCTGTGCGTCAGCACCGCTGAACCTCCCCAGTGCCAAGAGTTATCTAATGGGATGCTCCGAATTCCTCTTTAATGGCGGCGTGCAGGTCCGACAGGTAGACAAACAGGGCCCTGTCACAGTTTTGACTGTGAGAGCTCCCGTACCCCCCCCCCCTCACACACACACACACACACACACACACACACACACACACACACACACACACCGAAACACACACACCTCAGGGCGGCTTCGTGTGAGAAAAAGTCCAGTCACGCCCGTGGCACAGGTAAAAGTACATACCTGACACCCATCACGTCAGACGTGCCTCGCGTGTTTGTGAGTTAACGCTCATGCGAGCGAATATTTTTATTTATCTGTTTATTTCTTCCGTCCTGATCCTGCTCCGGGCGGGTTCGGGACGCGAGGAGGCGCAGGGTGAATCTGGCGCCGCGCAGGCCGAGGATGAAGTCACCTGGAGCGGCTCGGTCCCGACCCAGCGCCCCCTGAACCCTCCGCGGCCGTTTGACCGCGTAGGCAACGTTGTGACGTGTTGTTGTTTTTCTTTATGATTGTTGTTGTTGTTGTGTATAAATAAACTGACACCGGCTACTACCGAGGTGTTGCGTGTTTGCGTTTCCCCCGCGGCCGCTCTCCAGCTGGCGCGCACCTTTTCTGGGTTGTGTTGTTTTTTTTTTGGGGGGGGGGGGTCCGTCCTCCTCGGGGAGCTCATTGGCTTCCACCTCTGAGGAGGGAGGAGGAGGAGGAGGAGGGAGGAGGGAGGAGGAGGGAGGAGGAAGGAGGAGGACGACGAGGAGGGGGCCGGTCCCACAGAGCAGTTTATTGTCAGGAATTTATGGTAGCGCTCAGACCAATTCCCCGCACCGACACCGCCGCACGCCGCCTCTTCCTCCTCCTCCTCCTCCTCCTCCTCCTCCCTGGATTACGCTCCCGCTGCTTCACTCCAGACGCGGCCGCCGTCGGCTCCAGTCGACTCCCGCGTATCATGCGAGTTTTTTAACACGGAGCAGGAAAAAAGAAGAAGGAGAAAAACCTCCTTCGTTGCACTTTTCTGTCCTTTTTCTATTGTGTTTTTCTTTCCTCTTTAATCTCGCTGGAAGGAGAAGTGTTTCGCCTCTATAGGGCGAAACCTCGATGCCAGACTCCGCAGCGATGAACAAGAACGGAATGGTCTCGAAGATCCACACGAGGATAAGAGCCGAGCCGTTCGGGGCCACTTACGACCTGGTCGGCAAGGAACTGGGCAGGTGAGTGATGGGGGGGGGGTGGGTGAGGAAAACAAACAAACAAACAAACAAACAAACAACTAACCCTCGTGTCGAGCGCGTTCGTTTGCTGACCGGCAGGATTTCGTCTTATTTTTTTTTTTTTTTTTTTTTTTGCCACAATGTCTCGATAATCTCATTTAAATCGCGTTAATCCCCCGAGATTTGTTCTCCCCGCACGTGTTAATGAGAAGCGTGTTAATTGAACGTTTCCAGGTCCGTTTCCCTCGCGCCGGTTGGACACGCGCTCGCTCTCATGCGTCTTGGATGAAAGTTGCTGGACATGAAGATAAAAAAAAAAAAAAAAAAAAAAAAAAGTGTGAGGAACTTTCTGATCTAGTTGTTTTTCCGAGAACGAGGTGGACGGTGATGAGTCTATATGCAGATGAGGCGGTTGGCCGGAAAGTTTTTACTTTTTTTATTTTTCTGGTGAAACGGACCTAAAGCTTCACTGTCCACCCACACAGAGACACACATAGACACACACACAGACACACACACACAGAAACACACACAGAGACACACACACACACACACAGAAACACACAGTTTTCACATCTGCTTTCTTTTTTCAGGAGGGCACTATTTTCCGCATTCTCCAAACCGCACCACGCGACATATATTGTTTACATTGTTTATGTTGTTTACTGTGTTTGTGTTGACACCCGTGCTGGTCTGTGGTGAGGCCGACTCCGGAGGGAGCGGTGATCTCGGCGGTGGTTTGGGAGTCATGTCTTTGGATGTGTCACAGTATTGGAAAGTGCTAGGTTAAGTTTACTGCAGGACGAACACAAAGTGACACCTGTGGCCTCTGGAGACACTTGGTGTCTGTGTGTGTGCATATATATGTATTAATATATATATATGCATAAATTTTTTTTAATGTCCATAATCCATATGTTATATAGCTCTATGGGTGTCACACTGACTGATTCCTGGATCTCAGATGCACATTCCTGTCCCACTTAAACTGAGATGCCCTGTTATGCCAGACGGGAAAAAAAGAGACAAAACAAAAAAAGACTTTCCCCTGAGGGAATTTCGATTTGAGATGTGAAACCGGAGTGGAAGTCTCGGGTTCCACCTAATGCCACAGCTGTTCGATCCCCGCTCGGGCCAGTTCTGTCTCTAGGTTTCCACTTTTCATGATGAGCTCGCCGCTCTTGTAGTGTGGAGGGACGGGCTAAATAAGGACGTCCTGGGACAACAGCCAGGGACCCATAGATGGGTGCTCGCTCCAGGTTTCGGCCCAGGAGCCTCGAGGCAGCCCCTCTACCTCCCCTTCACCCCCCCCCCCCCCATCCCTCTCTCCTCCACTCTCCTGTGGCTCCGACCCGACGACATCCCGAGATCGGGCCCCACGACCGCATTAAGGGGAGGAATGTACGCGGGGCTGCGTGCCAGGAGATCAGCGACATGGCCTTTACATTAGCAGGGATGTTGATCGTATTAGAACTCGTACGTTTCTGAGTTTAACTCTTCCGCCACTGGCTCCTTTCAGCTCTATTGAAGTCGGGAGAAACAAACGAGGCTCATTGGTTTTATTTTCAAAACCTTCCCATCATTGAGCGTTGCATCTATAGCCATGGTGCCCCCCCCCCTGCAGTACTGTGCATAAAAAGATGTTGTGGCCAACTTGAAAGAAGGAAGGGGGAGCTCATGTTGTGTGTCAGTCTGTCTGCAAAGCAAGCAAATGAGAGATTTCTCAGCACTTCAGACATGAGTCAGTGCCCCGCTGGGAGAGTCAAAACGCAGACACCACAGGAAACCAGTTTCTCAATCAAATTATCACCATCTCCAGCTGCCGGGGGAGGAATTAGGTTTGTGTGCCGCGGCAAGGTCGGTGATTGATGACGGGCTCATGTCGGGCAGATTCTGCTGAGGATAAACCCGTGAAAGGAGCCGCAGAGGCGTGTTCATGGATCTGCAGAGGATGGTTAAAAATTCTTTGGTCGGAGTTAGGTTGGTGTTTAAAAAAGAAAAAAGAAAAAACTCAGCGGTAACAGATGCAACTCATAAAAGAAACAAATAAAATATTACATTAAAGCACTGTGATGTTTTGTGTAACCGGGCAGTTCCTGTGCATCTGCCCGGTGACAGGGCAGAGTGTGAACGTAGCCGTCTGCAGGATGGTCGTGCTCGGTAACCTCTGACCCGTTGTCAGCCTTCTGAAAGGCCTCCCGTCGCTCCTTTTCCGTGGCCCGCGGTCGTTCCTTTTCACCCCGTGTGTAGTTCCCAGCCCACAGCGAGCCGCTCTGAACTTGGCTAATTAAGGATGAAAAGGCTCTGACGTTTCGCCTTTTCATCCTCAACAATGAGTCGTCCCCATTCTGCAAGACTGCGGAAAGGCAAAAGAGAAGGAACGGGCCCCCGCGGCGGCCGCGGCGGTGGCCAAAACAGAACCGGGCCCCAGCCAGAACAGTTGGTGTTTTTTTTTTTTCTGTTGTTGTTTTGTTTTTTGCTCTGCGGCACAGTGAGCTAACGCTGTGTGGGAAAATGGCTGGCACCACGCTGACCGGACCTCTCTGACTGGGCCGCTTTATTTAGATCCTGCCCGGTTCGTCTTTTCACATCCTGTGTTCATCCTGTGACTTTTTTTTGTTTTTTTATTTGTTTTTTTTTGTTTTTGTACAGTGGAACATTGAGACGTTAGCTGGATCTAGATGTCGAGGTTGCGGTGTCCGTTCTGGCAGGCGGCCTAAGGCTCCAACCTGACTGTAACAGCGGTGACCCCCCCCCCCCGCCCGGCCTGACCAGCCCACGGTCGGGTGGGTGGTCCTGGTCTTGGGGCCGCTGCGTGTTCACCGACTGCTCAGCTTTTGTGCTACTGTCAAAGGAGAGGCGAGGGTCTGGCCAAGGGTCTGGGCGGAGGCGTTGAAACAATTCCATTTGTCCCTGCTGCTGTCAGCTGTGAAGAAGGGGGGGGGCACTCAAGGCCTCATTATCAGCCCGGTAGGGGAAGGGGGGGGGGGGGGGGTTGATTGCGGAGGGCTTGACACGGAGAGGCAATTCTGCACACATCGGACATCCTGCCCGCGCCCACCGCAGACCCTTTACACCTCCTGTGCATCCATCAGCATATACACAGAAGAATAAAGGGGCTGCCAAGGCTCCGAAAGTGGGTGCTGCGTTTCTCTCGCCGGGGTCACACCAGTGCCATCCAGCAATCAAGCCGTCAACCGTCATTGTGTTTGCTTGACCTATAAATTGGCATTGGCCTTATCAGGTCCCTGCCCACTGTTTAGCAGCTCTTGCCAAAAAACCCTCGGTCTTATCTGCCTCCTATCAGGCACTGCTGAAGGCCAAAGGAAAAAGGAGCAGAACGGGGCAGGGCGCCTCCTCAGCCGCTGTCTAATGACGCCTCCTCAGCTGAGCATATCAGCGCTCAGTAGCAGCGTCTGCATTTTTCAAAAACGGTGCCATTTCAACCCCTTATCTCCTAACTGTTCTTTAACCTCGCCTACAGTGTTGCACTCGTGGCTCGCCGGCGGTCTTTTTTCCAAATGTCATGCACTGTAATCTAGGTTTTCACCTCACAGCAGTTTGACTGTGATGAGTGTGTCCAGTAATTTTAGCCTTTCATTTTGCTGCAGAGTTTAAATGACCTGAACATAATCCAGTTGGCCCTCGCGGATACAGAGCAGAACCGTCCCCGGGCCAAATCTGTTTGGAAAAGGCCAGTAATGTGGTTGTGATTATTCCGTCTCCTCGCTAATCGCTCATCTCGCTCTCGCCCCTCTCTCTCTCTCTCCCTCTCTCTCTCGTTCCCCAGGGGAAAGTTTGCGGTGGTGAAGAAGTGCGTGGAGAAGGCAACGGGGAAGCAGTACGCCGCCAAGTTCCTGCGAAAGCGACGGAAGGGCGAGGACTGCCGCATGGACATCTTGAACGAGATCGCCGTGCTGGAGTCGGCCAAGGCAAACCCCTATGTGGTGGCGCTGCACGAGGTCTACGAAACCAACACTGAAATCATCCTCGTTCTTGAGTGGTAAGAAAGTTGGCATCGCAGAGAGAGAGAGAGAGAGAGAGAGAAAAGAAACACACACAAACGAAAGGCTTTAAAAGCTCACTGCTTTACATTTGAACAGCCTTGTCCGTCACTCCAAAGTTGGTTTGTGTTCAAACCCTCACGCACACACCCAGCCCCGGCCCGCACCGCCACTGATATGGGGAGTAAATGATGGTGGCTCATTTAATGGCCTTTTAAACTTTCCTCACTTCCCCGGTGTTTGGGCCAGACCAGGAAAACGGGGGATAAAATGATTATTTTCTCAATCATTAGGGAGATGAAAATCTTTTAACCGCTTGCCATGGACTTTCCCCCCTCTGGAGTTTTTCCTGCATAATGTCCCCAGACACCTAACTGGCTTATAGAGAACTTTCTTTCATGATCGTCCATTTGGACGTGATTGCATTTTGAGAAACTTGCGAGAAAAGGGGGGGGAAAAAAACCCAAACCAAATCATGTCGTTAAACATCCTGTATTTTTGCATCACGAGAACAGCAGCGCTTATGTGTTTTCTCGTAAAATGTCACCCACCTTTTCATCTTATCTGAGCAGTAAAAACAAAAAAAACCTCTCACTTCCTGCCTCTTGAGTTATTTGGTAGTTGCTGGGGGGGGGGGGTGTGGGTGTGTGTCATTCAAGTCTTCCTCAACTCTTTAAAAAGCAAAAAAAAAACCCAAAAACCTCTTACGTGTGTGAAATGCGCAGAACCCTGCAGCGAACGCTTCCTTAAAAGGAGATCGTGTGACTTTGGTTGTGTTCGTCTCGACGTCGCCTCGACGCCTCAGGCTCTTGTCAGGGGTGAGACACCAGTGTGGCATAACTGCACCATGGCGACGGTGTGAAAACGAAAGAAATGAGTCGGTTTAACCCTATTGTGAGACTTTTTTTTTTTTTTTTCTAATTTCTTTTCTGTAGCCCGGTATCCGACATGGTTTGTGACCCTCCGGCGTGCGAGCGACCCCGGCTGAGACGAGCCGCTCGTTCAGTGACCCGGTGAGGTCAATACCCCCGGCCGTCTGGTTGCAGCCTGTTGTGGTTGGGTGTTAAATGACATGGTGTATCTAGTGCGAGACCGCAAACGGCCCTAATGACAGCCTCCAATTAGGATTTGGAGAGGACAACTTGGCGTCCTAATTACCCCGCTCCCCTCATTACGGGGAGATAACGCGGGGCAGTTACACTTGACCCGTGTTACCCCCGACCCCTGTCTCTGAGGCGCTCGCCGCTGTAGGCGGGCAGGAAGCCCTCTCTCGCCCGGTCCTCGCTAGCCGTCCTCCGTCCCAGACTCGAAATTCCTCTGCAGAACAAAAGCCTTTTCTCTGCCGCTGTGTTTGACCTCTGACTGAAGTGTGAAAAGGGGAAGTAGCACCACAGCTCAACCCTGCGTGCCTGCAGAGAAAACCCAGCGGGAGGTCAGTCAGCACAGGTCAGCAGTTCCCCTCCGGCTGCCAAACGGAGCTGCAGGCTTGGAGCATCTAAGCAATTGAAGAGCTTGGTTTTTAAATATCAGCTCCTGCATTTTGTCAGTCGCTCGGCTGCTTTTTGTTTTTTACATTCGTCCTCAAAAACTACAGTAGCACTCGAAGTGAGACCCTGTGCATTTGAAGGAGCTGCATCGAAGAGAGAAAAAAAAAAAGACTGTCTGACCTCAGCATGGGTTTCAAGGATCGCAAACCATTTTCCATTTCCTGTGGGTTTAAATGTAAGCAGCGAGCAAAGCTCCCAAAAGTAGCACACCGCCACGCTGGTATAAAGTGTGTCACGCACACATACGGATGTGTGCAAGAAACACACACACACACAAACACGCACGCACGCACGCACATGCACGCACTTCTCGTAGCCACAACCACATCCTTGGTTAATGTCAGAGAGACATGGAGGCGAGAAGTTGAATTCTAATCATCTTTCAAAGTGCAGCTCCAGCGTGCGTCAGTGCCACAGAAAACCCCAGCGTAATGACTGGTTCTAGAGACGGTCACTTTGATGAAAAATGAAAATGCATCACCTCTGAGCTTGGAAACTCTTTTTGTGCACAGTAGCTAAAAATGATTCCCCAGCGATGAGTTCACCATGAAGCATAGTCGTTTTTGTTTTTTTTTCTTCCTGTCCTGCTTTTTCCAGATACACCAGAGTGTTTTGTAGGATGGTGGTGAACGCCTCTTCAGCCGCCTGAAAGGTTGAACATGAGGTCACGTGTGTAGATAAAATAATCTCAACCCCGACCTGAAATCATGTAACCCCAGAATCTACAGGTAGACCGGGTACAGGTACAGAATCTACAGGTAGACTAGTCCATTTTCAGCCCTTTAGGGGTCCCGTGTATCATATATTTAACATCTATGTTTAGTTTTCAATATGTAAATACGAATCTTTTAAAATTGCGAGATTTTCCTTTAATGACTTTAATTTTTCCATTTCCTACAGATTTCTAAAAAATTTTTTTAATTTAGAGGCATGTTTTAAGTAAGTTTCAATTCTGAATCCTTGCCCCGAGCGTAATTTAACCCAGATCACTAAACTCCTCCCCGGGCTATAACTGGAACATCGGACTGCGATGGAGTCGCGGGCGCCGTCCAGAGAGTTTCTGGTGACGGGCGGGGTCGGGCCTGTGGAAACCGGTCACCAGGCTGTTGATAAGGTGACGTCAGCGATCGCCTGGCTTGGCCGTCGGCCAAGAGGAAGCCTCGGCCAAATGAAAATATCTAAAAGGACGCTGGCTCGGTTCGCCTCTCTAAGAAAGACCAGCGTTTGTGCCTTTCCCCTGCGTCGTAGCCGCTTATTCAGCGATCGAGGCTCATCTGTCCTCAGTTCTTGCCTCCGAATGGTTGTTAATCTCCTCTCGGGCCTCGCTCCTGTTGATTACAGTGGGTTTATTCTCGCAGGTTGGTGCAGGGGAGGGTGTCCGCCTATTCACTGACTCTCCTGGGGGGGGCACAGACTGCAGAGACGATATTTAGAGTTAAGGGAAATATCGGATCATTCGTAACTGCTCGGTGTGCAGCTCGCTGGGCGTAAACAAGATGGTCCCTATCAAGATCTTGAATGATTTCAGGCACTAAGGCTCTAATTGCTCAGACAGGTGCGGCGAGTGCCTACAGGTTGAGTCCATGTGACGCTGACAGACTGAAGTTCATTCTCAAGACAACGCCTCAGTAAGAGGCTTGAGGTTGCCCCCACCCCCCGATTTGCAGTTTTGAACAATAGTTAAAAAGAAAAAGTCGAAAGCCTCCATCAACCCGCGCTCACGTCCTTCATTTCCTCCACCCGACATGAAAACACTAACGCCGGCCTCGCCTGCAATTCGTACAGCGCGTCCCAGCGTAAACGGATAGAGTGCGTCATCTTGCCGCCCCCCCCCACCCCCTCCTCTTCCTCCTGAGTCATCTGGGGGTCGCTAGGTGGGATCGAGCATGTTTGCAACAAGCAGGGGTAGGTGGCAGGTCAAGTATTCGGCGCTGGGAGCGAAAAGAGAAGATTATAGGGAGCAATGACGGAAATCCTCAAAATCCAACAAAACATGGGGGCTATTTTCACAGCTGAGGATCGTAGGGAGCGCGGGCTTAGGAGGCTAACTGGGGATCGGGTGGTACTGTGGTTATGTAACAGACATGCCCAGGGCCTGGTCACAAAAAGTTTTCCTCAGAAGATAAAAAGCATGTGTATCATCGAAATCCCCCACACATGGTTCTGATTTTTAATTTTTTTTTTTTTTTTTTTCTTTCGGGGGGTGAACTGTCAGCTCCAGGCATCGATCTGACTGATGGAGCATCCAACGTAAATCCACCGTGTCGCCACTTAACCCGAGGTGGTTAGACAAGAGCAGCAAGACCAGGCAGGATCCTTGTCTGCTTCATCCACAAAAATGTGAGAAGTCACAGATGAGTCGTGCGATTACTGATTCGCAAAAAAGGATAATCCCTCGTACATGATCGCACACAACTTGACCCGTCTCTCCTGCCACCCTTTCTTTATACATTCAGATTTGCCCTTTTACACACTTTGTTTTGTTTTTGTTTTTCTTAAGGCTCCATTTGGTTGTTGCCATTTGCTGTTTTGATTGCTTTAGGTCAGCTGGCGGTATATCAGGCATTAATATACTGTAACCCCTTATCTGAACCTGCTGTAAAGCTGATAAGACCACTCTTATCTCCAGTAATATTCCTGATAAGGGAAAAGTACAGCCAGGGGCCGGGTACCTGAAATGACGTTGATTCATGTCGGACTCGCATGTAGATGTGGATGGACTCTGTTCCTCCGAGCCAAAGAACACAAATGAGGAGGAGACGGGGCTGTTATATAATTTTTAAAAGAAATTGGAAATGATTTTGGGCTCACTCGCTACAAATTGTACTAACGGGTCGGAATTTGCCATTGTCAACTTTCACACGGAGAGGAAGGGCGTTACCGCTTTACGTGCGATTTATTATGACAAGCTAAAACGGATAATCAAAAATGGAAGCGGGCCAGGCTAAACCCCGCCGGGTCGGCCGCCGGTGCACGGCTCTTTTCTTCGCATCTTATCCTTGTTTTGCTTTCTCAGTTTTCCTTCCTGTCTCTCCTCCCCTCCAGCGCCGCCGGTGGCGAAATCTTCGACCAGTGCGTCGCGGATAACGACGAGGCCTTCACGGAGAAAGACGTCGTCCGGCTGGCCGGACAGATCCTGACCGGCGTGGCCTTACTGCATCGCAGCAACGTGGTGCACCTGGATCTGAAAGTGAGTACGCCGAAACGCGATATGACGGCGCGGGACGGGGCTTTCCCTCCGGCGTGCGGGCCGATTGGGAGCTGTGCTTTTCTTTATGTTATGCAAGCCGAGCCCGTTCGTGTGTCGCGACCCTGTTCCCTGCGAGGGTATCGGCCTCTAAAGGAACCTCGCCAAACTATCGTGTTTTCCCTAATGGCCCCTGAGGTGGCAGGCTAGTCGTCATTGAGGTTTTTCTTTCGGCCGTAGCATCTTGAAACCTTAACCGAGCGTCTGGTTTCTCGTTACACATGTTATGCAACCTAATCTAAGATTTAGCAGGGCTGATGCTTTAAAGCTCCCTGGTGTGTAGAGACATAGTGTGACGTGCCTGAGCGGCCCAGGCCACGACGGCCCGTCCTCTCCTCTTGTGTTTATCTTAAATGTTCCAACCAGCTCTGGCACTAAGCCAGTCTCACTCTGGGGTTAGCACGGTTTTTACGTACGCCACTCGCACAAACAGTGCGAGCGGGTTGGCAGGGATGTTCCTACCTGTTTTCGGTCTCATCTGATGGGCTTAGCGGACGAGTCTTAGCTCCGAGGCGCAAGCATTGGCGCCGGCTGACGAGCCAGAGCCCTGATCTATCTCTCTCTCTCTCTCTCTCTCTTGGGACCAGTTCCCTAAAACGCTCTGACTCATTCACGCTTACATGTAATTAATGACCTCAGATGTCAGACCTCTTGGGCCTCTTGAATAATCATTAGGCCCTTATGTAACATACCTCGGTGTCATCTGTGGGGTGTTTTTGTCCTCTCCAGCCCCAGAACATCTTGCTGACCAGTGCCAGACCCCTCGGGGACATTCGTATCGTGGACTTTGGCTTGTCCAGACGCATGGACAGCATCACGGAGGTCAGGGAGATCCTGGGTACCCCGGAGTACGTGGGTGAGTCCTGTTTTCTTTCCTTATTATTTTTTTTTTTAAAGATACGAAGAGCCACCTGTTGTCTTTTCAGTGTGAGTGTCCTGTGTCATGACTGACCGGGGTCGTTTGCTTCTGTTGCAGCGCCAGAGATCCTGAACTACGAACCCATTAGCACTGCTACAGACATGTGGTGAGTGTGCAACCGCCGTTAATGAGGCTGTTTTTTAATGGATGCCGTGCAGAACTCATCTAGTCCGGGCTTTGTACGTCTGGGAGTAAAGACGGATTCAGGACAGTGACAGACAACAGTTTCATGTCTAGGACTTTTGACCAAAAGAGCATCTTTGCTTCATACTTGTGCTCGAATATCGACTCTTAACTGCAGCACAGTGTTAGGACGGCAAAATCTGTTGTGTCACATCGTGTCGCAAAAAGCAGATTCTGTATCCACCAAAGATGACGGGCTGCCTCGTAACCTCCCTCCTCCCTCCTCCTCTACCAGGAGCATCGGGGTGCTGACCTACGTCATGCTGACGGGGGAGTCTCCCTTCCTGGGCGACGACAAGCAGGAGACATTCCTGAACATCTCCCAGGTCAACGTCGACTACTCGCAGGACACGTTTGAGGGAATCTCCGCCCTGGCTGTCGACTTCATCAAGTCGCTGCTGGTTAAAAACCCCAGGTGAGGCCGTTTTCAGTCATAATGAGCGCGATCGCATGTCGTGATCAGATCAGGGCTGGCGCTGCAAACTTTCCACAAACTATAAAAAATTTTAGCTCGTCTATACATGAAGGATGTGAGTCAGGTTCCAGATCACCAAGGAAGTACGTCCGCTTGCATCTAAATGGGTGTGTGGTAACAAGATCTGAGTCACTTATGCGAGAGAGAGTGTGTGTGTGTTTTTTCTTCTTCTTTTTTTTGCGGATGCTGGTTTTGAGCTCACCTCACTACAAAATAAAATTATGCAAGTTTCTCAGTTTTGACACTACGCTGAATGCTGATGCATTCAAGTGTCGCTTTGTTAAAGAAAGAACACTTAAGGGGATGTCCATAGCCGTACATCTCTACCGTACTATCTCTGTGGAACAAGAGGAACACTAACCCAAAATTTGATTGAGAGCTCCAACACCGAGCCCCTAATTTGTCAGCACAATTTGTTGATGAAAAGTAGCAGCAGCCTCTGTCTCACATCCAGAACCATAATCTCCAGTCAGTATCATTTAATTGCTGCAGATTAGTGGCGGTGTTGGAAAAAAAGTGGAAGATTCCTCTGGGTTTGAGTAATCGGTGGGAGATGGAGGGGAAAAAATCCTGAGAGCAAAAAGTGCCTTTTCTTGTGGGTTTCTTTTTTTTTTTTTTCCAAACCAAACATTAAAAAGGAATATGGCCGTTGTCTGCGGGAGAATGGACCGAATGGATCGGAAGATCCAGGCAATCCGTCGGTTATGTAAACTATTCGGGAATTTCCACTCATTCGCAGTGTTTATTGTGTTTGTGTGCACAGGAAGAGAGCCACAGCAGAAGAATGCCTCAACCACCCCTGGCTGAACCCGCTCCCCCGTCCCCACTCCCACCCGCACCTCCACGCCAGGTCGGTCTCCTCTTCGGACGAGCCGGAGACGAGCCAGTCCGAGTCGGAGCCCGAGAGCCCGGCCCCCTCCCTCGAGCGGGACCTGATCGGCTCGTACCTCGTGTGCCCGGGCCAGGGCGGGCTGAAAACGGGCCGCGACGCCTTCTCCTTCAGCGAGCCCCCGTTCCCCACGCGGACTGACATACAGCAGGAGCTTATCTGCTGAGTGGTGCTTGGCGGTCGGAGAGGGAACTCGGACGGATTCGAGCTCCGGGAGACGGACGCTGAGAGCCGGCGAACCCGCAGCTTCTCGGATCGGACGCAGGGCCGTGCTGTATGGATGCTGTATGCCTGGTGCTGGCTGCTTCTACTGCTGTGATGTCTGCGAGCTGGGCTGTGTGTAGTTTTTATTCCTCCCCCTGTGTGAGTGTGAGTGTGTGTGTGTGTGTGTGTGTGTGTGTGTGTGTGAGGTTGTCTGAGTGTGTGTGATTGTGTGTGAGAGTTTGTGAGAGTGTGTCTGAATAACACATGCCACTCCGTGCCGATGATTTTTATGGATGCGTGGCAGGAATGTGAGCGGAACCAAGACGCAGGAGGAAAAGACTGGGAGAGGACGCACAGGGATCGTGCCGCAGGACCTTAGAAGTGACAGAACCGAACCGGGCTCAGATTAATACTGTGGCTGGTTCTCCCCTGCACACGCACACACACTGGTCCCCCCCCCCCCTTAAAAAAAAAAAAATTAGCCCTTCGAAGGAGGAGAGGCAGCCTCATGCTTCCCTGGGAAATGACCTCACTCACTTTGGGGCTCTCAGCAAAACAAGTTATGCTTCAGCTGACCCAGACATACCTAGTGTGATGAGTTTTCTTGAAGGAAGTAAAGGGTTTTGACAGATGGCTCTGCTTAATAAAGGAATTAAAGCAAAGGACAGCATCTACGCCGAAGCCAGACGTGAGCTGTTCCACTGTGTATGTGTTTTATTTATGTGTGTGTGTGTGTGTGTGTGTGTGTTATACCAGTTCAGCCCCTTAAATATACAAAGCCACGTCAGTGCCTGAGCTTGAGATGGAAATGGTAGCAATCTCATTTTTTTTTTTTTTTTTTTTAAGGACAATCTTGAGCACTTTTTATTTTATTTTTGTCGTTGGAGTGTCCGTGTAATATTGAGAAACCAAAGGCTCATCAGGCACAGTCAGCTGTCACAATGTACTGTACATAATAACATATTTCTCCACCAGCCACTGGTTTTGTCACGATCTTTCTTCACAAAGTGCCACTTTTTTGACCTCAGATCTTAGGTAATATTACAGTTTAAAGTCTTTGGCTTTTTTTTTTTTTTTGGTAGGTTTGGTTGGTTATTGCACAAGTTGCACAATTATTTTTTTTTATTATTTTTTTTTTTGTACCTAACTGCGATGTTGCCACTAGATTTCATGCTCTTTTAAATATTGTGAAAACATCCGTCATGGCAGGGGGTTGAAAGCAACCGTTAATTTTTGTTATGGCAGTTGTAATAGATGAACAATGACCCGGTCGACCCAAGAGCCCAGACTTGTATTAATATGTGATGTTTGCCTTCAGATGCTCGGGAGCAGAGAGAGGAGATTCTCTCTAAATGTACCGAAATGTATATAGTGTTTTGGTAATGAAAAATAATCTTTAGGGATAACTGTGTTTTTTGTTTTGTTTTTTTTACCAGTGTATGAATGTTAACATTATATCATGTCTTATTTTGTACGTTAACTTTTACTTATTCCCGTTGTTTTCTGCTCATGGATTTCAGGCAGGTTTGCACTTGTCCTTGTGGACTTAACGTTGAAATGAATAAATGTCGATAGCGTGCATTGCAAAATGTAAGAAAGAAAAATACATTTGCTTTTTGTATCAAACTCTTCTGCGTGTGTGTGGTTTTTGTTTTTCTTCTAAAGCGGCGATAGCAGTGAAATGTGACATTTGGCAGCATCAGTTGATTTTTCCAGGCGATTAACCAGATCCAGGCTTGTACTTCACCTCGATAATCTCCACCACCGCCAAGCCGCTCGGCTAAATGCACCGAGCGGAACCGGTTACCGGCTTGGACGCTGTGGCTGATCAGTGTAAATCTGTTGTTAATTTTCAGCCTTCAGGCTCTAGATGTCGGCCTGTCAGTGTTTAGTCAGTTGACCAAACGTTCTGGTCCAGGCTGAAATATCCCCACAACCGAAGATTGTCATCAGTCCGTATAACAACATTATATCTGTTTTCCCCTGAGGATCAGGACTTTCTTGATCCTCTTTACTTTTTCCCCTAGTAGCACAAGCTTTGGGTCATATTTTCAACTTGTCCAAAATCTCATTTTACATTCGAATACTTGCCAAATGAACAACGTTCCCATCATCATCAGCATAGTTTTGTTTTAATTAGTAGATTTGAGCATGCATGTGCTCTGTAGACTTGAATGATTGAATTGCTGAGCAAAGAAATTGCCCACCAATAAGTTTTAATGCACTTTTTTTCTATATAATATTTACTGTATGTAATTTAATTGCACCTCGTGGTCAAAGTGGAACAATGTTTTCCAGTGACCCCTCCTCATCATGGCGTTGGCTGGCAGGCGGTTTAGCTAAAGATCCCTATTTGTGGCTCAGATTTCTTCCTTTGAATAGTCTCTAGAGGTCTGACTTGGGAAGACACTCCAGTTTAAGACCATAGAGTTTTTCATAATAAAAACTAATAGCAGAGCAAATCAGACTTGTAGAACAGGACATTTCCCTCATATTTCTTCTCCTGACTGCTCGTGATCCCTAGGACCGGTCCGATGACCCTTTGGAGGGCCCCGGCCCCCAGATTGGGAACCATTACTCCCGTACATTGTTATCCCCCATATGTTCCCACGATCCAGTTCCTCGTGTGCAGTCGGTGTTTCTGCCCGACTGCCGCTGATGGTTCACCTGTGTGTGGGTGGAAGCGCAGACCCCCCCCCCTCCATGAGGGATTGCCCATGCTTGGGATTAGACTGCTTATGAAGCATCTGCTTTCCCTCTCAGAGAACATATTTACAGAAACAGATTATCACAAAAATAAATAAATAAATAATAAAAGTATCCTCTTGAGCCGGTCTTCCATAAATATCTAGCAGGACAGGAAATGCCAGCATCCTTCGAGGAGGAACACAGTGTAATGTTTTCCACAGTAGTAAAGTTTCTTTCCCTTTCTGTCTCCCTCCATCTCTCTCTCTCTCTCTCTCTCTCTCTCTCTCTCTCTCTCACTCTTGTCCTTGTTTACTCGCATCAGGTTGAACAACATCCCCGCCTGCCAATATCCTGAATTCCAGCTTTAATGTGCTCTTCCTCCCGGGGCCGGCAGCGGGCCAGGTCGGCCCCGCCGCGAGGCCGGCGAGGGTTGGGGGGTTTTTGGGGGGGGGGGGGGTTGCTCTCCCCGCGGGGTCCTGCCTATGGTGGTGGCTCTTGGCTGGATGGAGCGTTTCCCATAAAAGAAAATCCTGCTGCCGCCGCTGCTGCGTGGAGCTGAGGAATGCCAGAAATGTTCATAACTGGCCTCCCTTTTTTTTTGTTTTCAAACCTCGTCCTTTACGCTTCGCTTCCCTTCTATCCTCCTTATGTTTTTTTTTTTTTTTCTCAGTGGGAGGTGGTAATGTTTCCATACTCCAGGACACACACACACACACATATACTTTGAAGCACACATAAACATACGAGGTTATTGAAGTGGCTGATTAAGTGGCTGTTTCTCAGAAGGACTCTCTGGATCAGCTCATGTGTCTCTGATATTCAAGGTGACCATTAGAGGATGATTTAGGGCAGATGTGGAAACGGCGTAAACTGTCTCCTGGCTGGTAAGTGCACTTCGGAATCTGGCTTTGCGGCAAAAGTGCACTTGACTCTCGTGGATCCAAACAAATACAAAAGAGCCGACCGAATCTTACTGTGACATTCAGATAACCTGCTCTCAGCAATCCATGCGGATTGGAACTAAGGTCCGGCCTAATGGTTTTCGACAGCAAATATTACTTTCAAACGCCAGAATGGGGCACATTGTGTTGCCAGATCCATTTGTTTCTCTTGAGTCTGTGTAATGTCGGACAGAGAGATAACATTATTATTACAAATATGGTTTTTATCTTTGGCTGATGTTTCTCTTGCTGTAGGCCCCCTCAGCAGTTTTTTTTTTTTGTTCCATCTCACGCTAACCAGCCTCCCGTCCTGTCGTCGCGTCCAGCCGTCACGCTCTGATCCCTCGAGGTTCGTGAAAATCCAGAAACTGGGATTTCGACATGTAAACCTCTCGTGAAGCTTGAAAGCCTGCAGTCTGCACCATAAAGGTCAAAACTGTCCGTTATATAACCGGAAGACCGTTTGACAGCGGGGCAATATTTTGACTGTGGCTTTTCCATCTACGTGCCACCGACAGCTTAGGAACACGCTGCAAGATGTGGTATCGCAATCGAATATTTGTTTATGTAAAGCAGGTTCTGTCGTCACAGTCAAATGTTTTTTTGTTATCTGGGTGGATGAGGGGAGCGTCCAGGGGTTCACCCTAAAACAGCTAATGGAAAAGTATGGCAGGGCTTTAAGTCATATTCATATGTATCAAGTGACACACGGAGCCGGATGGTAATAAAAACACCGCAGAGAGGCAGAAAGTCCAACGACAGCAGCAAAAAGAACTAAAAATAAGAATTTTGCCGGGAATAGGAGGACTTGCAAAAAAAAAAAAAAACCTGTTGCCGTTCTCCAAACATCTCTTTTAATACTTTTTTGTATTAATCTACCGGTTCAAAGCTTGTCAGGCTCATGGCGCTGCTCTGAGATACTTTGTGCTTTGTTCTGTTTTCTCTCCGTGTGTGTGTGACCCTTTGGAGCGAACGGTCACGACCGTTCCTTGGTACCCGAACTTGGTATCCGAGCATCGCCGCTAACCAGCCGAACACAGAGGCCGGCGCACACATGTGTATGATTAGATGTTCTACTGTGGAGACCCCCCCCCCACGAAGAGTAGTGTCCTTGATGCAGTTTCGGGGTGTGTGTGTGTGTGTGTGTGTGTACGTGGGGGGGGGGGGTTTGATGTCTTGCTCTAAAGCACTTCAGCGGCGGAGACGCTCCTCTCGGTTCGGTCAGTGGGTTTCAATTAAAAGCTGCTTTTCTAGCCCAGCCGGCGGACTGGCCTCTTTCCATCGCTAGTAAGACACGAGGGGGGGGGTTCCCAGCTCCTCGCTGCGTTCCAGTGTCCCTCTGCCTCTCTCTCTCTCTCTCTCTCTCCGTTCTCTCCGTTCCCCTCACCTCCTGCTCCGGTTGTGCCCCCTGACCGTGGTGTTTTCTGCTCTCCCTGTCTCTCTCAATCTCACCACCGCTAGATCTCTCTCTTTTTTCTTTTATTCTTAAAGTTCAACAGCTTTCTCAGGAATGGTTCCCCTCACACCTTACATAATGGGGAAATTCCTTCACGCTTATGTTCCTGATTATACTGCCGCTATGGAAAGAGTGAATGAAAGTGTGTGTGTGTGTGTGTGTGTGTGTGTGGTTCACGATTCCTTTTCAACTTTTGTCTTCTTCTTAAACGTAACCTCAGCTCACCTTTGGATCGTGACCACATCGGCCGATGATCTCATTGATTGTACGACGTATTGCTGATCCAAAGATTTTCATTTCGCCCTGCAAGGAACGCGCTCAACGGACGTCCACAAGGCTGCGACTTCACAGTCAATTAGTCCGCTCATGGCACATTCTAGGGTTAGGGTTAGGGGGTAGAACCCTGCAGATCTTCGAGAGGACCTCCAGGATCCACAGAAAGCCTGCAAGCATTTCAGGAACTGCAGCCTGTTGATTGATTGGGTTCTGGGTTCTGTCTCCCAGTCCTGTAAATGCCGTAGTATTTAATACGGATAAGACGAACCAAGGCAAATCAAAGCTTTGCTAAATTCGCTTATTAGATGTTGACCGAACAACAACGGGGAGCATTCCTTTCATGTGTCCCAGGAATGCTTGCAAAAGAAAAACAAAAGAAAGAGTGAGGGGGAGAATTTCCAGAAGAGGCAAAACACCCATAACCACAGGTAATGCTTTTCTCATGGTGGTGCATTCAAGGGAGTGAGCGAGGCGAATGCCTTTGGTTAAGCGGGGCTATTTATTCTGTCTGTGGAAACGGTCGTGGGCCGGTGAAAGCGCCCTGAGCGCCGGGCAGCGCGGCCCGATGCCGCTGCCCCCCCCGACCTCGACATCGGGGCAACACGGTCGTATTCAAAACGGGCGCGCTCAGCTCCTGGGAGAACTTTTCAACTCCGGAGCCGTGAAAGAAACCCAACCAAAACATGGGACGCTGCTAAGTTAATCCATAAAAAGGTTCAATTTCAGTGTGGGTAAGGCCCATGGAAAGAAACAAAAACACTGCCAGTTCTGTTGTTTGGATTTGCAGGACGCGATGCACACGCATGCCCACTCACATGTACTTAAACTGTAGTTTATACAAACACACACACACACACACACAGTTGCCAGAGTAGCCACAGTGAACTCTGCCCGCTGACTCGCTATAAGCTTGGGAGGACGTCCAGGTTTTCAGGCTGACAGGGAGCAGATTCTGGTGGTCTGGATCTCTTCAAGCTCTTGATTTTCAGCCCACAGCACTCTCATTGTTTACTATGGTACTGGATTAGGGAGTTATTTAGAGCACACGCACGCACACATGCACACACACACACACACACACACACACATGCGCATGCACACACACATGCACTTACATGGATTGAGACATGTGCTCGACTCCAGGGATAAGTTGAGTCCACTTTAGTTTCTCCTTCTTCTATCATCCATCACCTCTCTCTCTGCATAGAAAGTATGTTTATTATATAAAGTAATCACAAGTTAAATGTTGTATTTAGCGTTAAACACAGGAACTCATCTTTCAAGCAACATTATGATGCTTTCTGCCGAATATCAGCATGAAGCACAGAAATTCTTGAAACGCATCAATTTGCTTTGGAAAGATGGGGAATAATGTCAACCCTTTTTTTTTTATTATTATTTTATTTTTCTTAGCTTTTTTTCAAAAGTACAACTAAGGCTGTTAACTTTGAAAAGAATTTGGTCATAAATCAAATTATTGGACAAATTGAAATTTTGTCCTCGTGAATGTGCCAGGTGAAAGGTCAGAGGGTCGCCAAGGTCGGTACAATGCATCCTAAAGGGAATCATGAACGTCTGCACCAAATTTCGTGCCGATCCATTTAATAGTCGTCGAGGTATTTTCTGCACAATATCTCACGGTTGCGCTAGAGGAGAAGTCAAGGGATCACCAAAGTCAGTGGGAACGAACCTCTGGGACAGACAGCTGTGAAGACACTTCCGCAAAAAAACACTTGTGGTTGAACTAGAAGAAAAGTCAGGGGATCACAGAAGCCTCTAGGATTCATCCTATAGGATTCATCCTCTATGATTCATCCTCTAGGATTCATCGTCTAGGATTCATCCTCTAGGATTCATCGTCTAGGAAACGTAAGTTTGTGTACTGAGGTTTTGCTTTTTTCTGGGTAATTCATCCAACAGTTGTTGAGATATTTCAGTCTGGGCCGGTGTTGATGGATGGTGGTGCAACTCACTCGCGCCCGAGCATCGATCAGACTGCTTTCGTTTGTCGTAAAGGCTTCTGTCCGGCGGCTCCTGCTTATTTAATGCTTTGGAGGTGTTAATTTGTCAGTTTTAGGAGTCCTGCTGCTGCGATGGAAGATTTCGAAATGGAGAGAGAGGCAAACATCTTGTGGAACTTGTTGTCCCCGGGAATTTTTTTCAGGGTTCCCTAGAGCCGGGAATGATTAGTTAGCCGAAAGGTCGGCTGTCACATCTTTTTTATATGACTGTCACTTGTTTTCCTCTTTCTCCTCCTGTTCCTCTCCTGGCTCTTGGCCTCTTTTTTTTTTTTTTTTTTGTGTGTGTGTTTGTTATGCAACTTCTCTTCCTCTGAAGTATGGAGACGTGTGCAGTGTGTGTGCGTGCGTGCGTGTTTTCAAGATCGTCACTGCTGTCCGACTTACACATATTGTCTGAGGCTTCCTGATGTAATCGGCCAAATCGGTGTGTGAAGAAAGAGCCTGGAAACAATAGCTGGGGGTCAGACGGGTCGTGGAAAAGCCTTTGAGGAACAATGTTATCTGGAGACCTGGTAATAAAATACCACTGGTGTGTAAAGGTACAAGTCCTCTGAGTAAAGAGAGGCTTCCGCTATCCCAGACTCACCTGGGCTTTCTGCTAGAAGAATGGAGCGGCTTGTCACTCATGCCTGTGTGAACAGTTTTACCTCCCGTCTGTCAGCCGCGGTAATTCCTGATGTAACAGCTTGTGACGGTCCCTTGACAGCACCACAGGCTCTGTCTCTGCTGTGTTTCAGGTGGATATGAGACCCGAAATTATCCGTGAGGACAGACTGTCTTGGCCGACCCCCCCCCCTTTTCTTTTCTTTTTTTAACCCTGCAAACCCCACAGACCGCAGGTTAGGGAGTCTTATTTTTCGCCTCCCACCTTCAGACCAGACTCAAATATCTGAAAAACTTTGGTAGGATTCAAACAAAATTCTTTACAGTGGATGGAACCATAAAGACTTTGGTGACACCCCCCCCCCCCCACCCGACTTTTCCTCTTGCACCATCGTCGGGTCAACTTTTAAAATTGCCCCATACCTTGGTTAATCGGTAGCTGCAAAACGAATGACTTGCCCATCTGCTCTGGCTGCACCTCAGCATGCCAACAGGGTAAAAGGTAGAGAACAATACTCTCCGGCTGCTCAACACCAGCACTTTAGCATCTTGTGAGTGCATTATCATGCTTGATGTTGGCATTTAGCTCAGAGCTGTGCCTGAGTACAACCTCCCAGAGACGCTAGCGTGGTTGCAGACACTTGTGTGTGTGTGTGTAAAATCTGGGTTAATAGTTTAAAGGGATTCTAACCTCGGGACTAGCGGCTCTTCCTTCGATCAACCCTCGATCCGCCTTTGAATACACCTGTAGTTGCTTTCAAGTGTTTGCAATGTTCCCTGTTTGCTAAGACTGACTGAAAAAGGACCATGTGTAGTCATTCTTTAACGATTTAGCAATATTATATAAAAGAGACAATATTAATGAAGATTCCTTCCATAAAAACTGTACAGAGGCAGGAGCCAGTGATCGAGACACCTAGAAAAATTTATAATTCGTTTGTCTGGAAGTCTAACACTGGGCATGAAAGTGTGTATGGGTGGAAAACAGGAAAATGAAAAGAAGTAAATAATACGATTCAATACGAATCCCGCCAGCGAAATGATGTTTTATGCAGATTATGAAACGCACCATGGTTTGGGCCCTTTAGGCTGCAGAGACTCTGGTAAATCACACTGTTATACCAACAGCCTTTTTATTTTTTACAGTTTCACATACAGTTGGTATGGATTGGTCTTCGGAGGCCGTGATACAGAAAACCGGCTTTGTTCAGCAGGACCCTCGGTCGCCGCCGGCGTAGCCGTTCCGGCCCAGGGAACGTCACAGACCCCCGTTTCCTGTGCCTGGATCAAGAAGACACCGAGGCCCGCGGCAGTGGAACAGCTGCAAAAGCATCCATGTTATCCCAAAGAAAAACCTAGTGTAACCTTACGAGAAACACAACATTCCTCGGGACAGTTTTCTGCCAAACTAAAGTGCACTTAATGTCCGCCTTAGATAAAGGAGCACAATAATAAGCTCAATCTCGTTGGGGGTTTGTATTTGAACGCTGCCCGAGTAAAAAGCCCCTGCAAGTGTAAACACAGCGGGATTTCTGGGACTGTTATGCAAGCTTGCTCTCACCCCTGGTTATACGTGACATGCTGGGAAATATCAAATTAAATGAGCTTGTTCAAAAAAAAAAAAAAAAAAGTAAGATAATAAAGAGCATGATTATTACTCTGGGCTGTTGTGGCTAGTAGCAGAGCCCCCCCCCCGGCCACCCGCCACCCGCCGCACACACACACACACACACACACACACACACACATCCCCGCCTCCACCCCCCCAGGATAGAGAACATGGAGCAGGATATGGAACATGATGTTCCTCAATGCAGAGCAGCTGAAGGTTTTTATAGACAGGCCTCCCATGGTGCCGGCAGGATGAGACTCTGGTTTAGACTTTTCAGTGACGCCACTTATATGTTACACTTTTGTGTTTTGGGGTTTGTTTGTTTGTTTGTTTGTTTTTCATTTAATTTACTGTGGCGGAAATGGGCTAAGTACATTTGCTCAAGTCTTGTTCTTGAGAACTATTTTGAGGTACTTTGCCTGTGTATTTCCATTTCCTTCTACTTTATACACCGCGTGTATCATCGTTACTTTGCAAATTCACATTATTCATACAAGATATGATCAACAAATAAATCATGATCAACTGTTAATAGTGAAATCAGATTTATGTAATCCCAAGGCAGGGAAGTCGCAAGCTATTGAAAGAATATGAAGAAAGGAATGTTAATCTCAACTTTACCGGCTTCAGCATTCAGTGAGGAGGAAAATAATTCATCAGTCATCATAATCCAATAATATAATATACATTATTCTGAGATATGCCGTTCTGCAACATGAGAACTTTTACTTTTGGTAATTTATTTTTACTAACTTTGGTAAGTACATTTTGAATGAGTGACTTTTACTTGAAGCAGTGTACTTTTTACACTGTGGTATTGCAACTTGTACATGAGTATAAGATCCTACATAATTACCTGGAGCCAGCAAAACTGAGCGAACCCAGGCAACTTACACAGTAAGTGACTTGTTGAAGAAAAGGACCATTATGTGCAAAATACATAACTTTACATCTATTTCCAGTGGAGTCAACGCTCCACTGGGTAATTTCCTTTTATTTGGCAAAATAAATCTCCAACTATCCTGTTTCAGGAGCGAAGTTCAGCAATTAATCACAACAATTCATCTGTCAAAGAAAAACTGTGGGTGATTTTATTGCATCTGCTAACACACAGGGGGAACTCTTGGTTCTCATGGACAACTGCCACACTCAGCCTATTCAACAGCGCCACCAAGAGGAGCGATAGCACAGTGAAATACCTGATCCTGGACCTTCCATATAGAGAAAACAGCACTTGAATCACTATCAGTAAACCCTGCAGTATTGTGTTCTGCCATGTTACTAAAGTGTTGATTATCTGTAGTCATTTTTCTTTAATTTGGGGCATTTTAAATATTATTTTAGTGCTTATATAATCAATTTTATCTAAGAAAAAAAAAGCCAAGTTGTTCTTTTTAAAATACACATCGACTGCTCAAGAATTTCTTTTACAATTTTTAAGCAGCAGTCCCAGCAGTTTCATTCAAGGTACAGACACTTTTTAAAATGATTTAAAAACATACAAAAAGAGACATCTTTAGATGAAAAACTAGCATTTCTTCTTCTACCTTTGATACTTTAACTACATTTTTCTAAGTGTTTTTTTTATAGTGTGGTATTTTTTACTGATGTAGAGACAGAAAGTTCACGATAAAAAAATAAAACCACGACGACAACTCAAACCAGCTCTTTCCACTTTATTGACAAATAGATGCATAATTAATGTGGGTGCTCAACCATTTCTGAGGAATCAAATTCTATTTGAACATGTCCGATGTATGATGCTCTTCCCTTCTAACTGTGAGGAAAACAGTTTAAACCTTAAACAAACAAATGAAAATCAGGGCAAGGAACAAAAACTTAGCAAAAATCGACAATGTCACAAGATTTTTAGAGTGTTTGATTGTTACAGAACATCCGACTACTATCCACCTCCACATCTATGTAGATCAACAGAACAGATCACTCAACGCGGGGGGGGGGATCTATAGCAATGTTAGAGCACAACGCAAGATCAATTGTTCAGTTCATCTTCATTTTCAAATAACTGACTGACATCCTGATGCAGGTTAAATTGTATTCCCTTTAGACCTTTATAACTATGTGAGAGGTCAGTATGCAGTGTAATCGAGGTGTGTGTGTGTGCGCGGGCAACGTGGGGTGAGAGTGTGTTTCTGAAATAAAAACACACGAGATGATGCTGCTGAAGAATGATGCCAAAACAAAGAGAAACAGACGATCTGGAAACGACGATGTGGAAAAGACTCACTTTACGCTGAAGAAGCATTTGTCAGCATCACCTGTCAAGAACTTTGCACGTAGATTTGTTTACAATGATCTGTATTGCAACACTCCCACATAGGAAAAAATGCAGGTTTTATAAAGAATTTTGCATAAATAATATTAAACTAAATAAAACATGGGTAAAACAAAATGACTTCACTGAGACAAGACACATAGCAGATTATAGTTAATCCTATTTTTATCCAGAATGGATAAATGAATGGTAATTTCTGAGTAGATGCTCCAGATTTAGATATGGATGAGAAAAACGATGAGAAGTTGGAGACAAATGGTCTGACAGACAATCTTGGGTCACACCCAGGATACTGGAAACCGCACTGCTCAAAAATCACTACTCAACACCACACAGATTCTCAGGAGATGAGTGACATTAATAGAAGAGGGAGAGGAGATGTCAGAGCTCAGTCTTCAAACCTCCCATCCAAGATGCTTTCGAAGGTGAAGGGGAGGAACTTGAAGCCCTGGCCCGAGTAAAACTTGTTTTGGAATTCCACCCTGTGAAGACAATGCAGACACAATCAAAAGGAAGAAAGGAAAAAACAAAAAAAAACAACAACCAAACAATCAACAGGAAGCGTCTTACACAATAACAAAGTCAGGCACATCGTGATGATGACTGTCAGGTTTCGGTAATACTGAGCAGAGCAGTAGTGGCTGATGACCCCTGCTCTTCATTCCACTGTCTGCACCCACCTGCACCCACTCATGTCTACGTCTCCGCTCCTGGACCCGGTCCTGGGGCCGGTTACCTAACCCCCCCCCCCCCCTTTTCTGGAAAATGATCAGGCTCTATTTTTAAAAATAGGCCAATGCTAAGTGACGGCTGGATGACCTTTTTCAACGGAGGACCCACAAATACCTACCAATCCATAGTCTGTCTGTACTGTACATAGACTTCCAGCAGTTTTTCTTGCAAAAAATGCTTGAATGGTGCCATCTTATAAAAAATGAAATCAAAAAGGATACTTAGATATATCTACTGGAGAGTTTCTTCCAGTTTATTTGATGGTCAGGGTCTCCGTGATATTGCAAAAACAATCTCTAGAGAGATGTGGCCCTAAAGGTTGGGGAGGTCAACTAGCATGTCCTTTGACTCCGAAAAAATAAAGTTCTGTCCATCTCTACTTTGGCAAATGGACCCGGTGATTGCATTCAGTAGTCACGTGATTTTGACAATCGTTGGGAATAAAATACTGTGATTTTTTATTAAAAACTTCCCTGTGCCCAGGATTGCCCCTGATTGTCTCATTCAGTGGCAGCTAAGTCAAACAGATTTCCTGTACAAAGGACAATTATAAAATAAAAAACAAGCTCCAGTCAGCAGGTGGAGCTGTAGCTCTGTGGTTTGCAGTGCTTACAGTTATGAGGCTGTAGAGTAATCACCTTCAACACCTTTTGTTATGATGCAAATTACTATACTCTAACACCAGTTGTTGAAATGGGTAAAGTCAGCACGCCTCTCAAAAAATTAAATACTGAACCTCGTTATCAGCTCCACTGATGCAGCACATGAAACTAACTACTAACAAATGCAATTCTCCAACTCACCAGTGCAGTCGCAGTGCATGCAGGAAGGCTGACAGGCCCTCCATAATGAGGAGAATGGCAACTGTGAGTATGGCAAAGAAGTAAAAGACTATGGCCAGAAGGAGGAAGCCTCCGAGGCTGCTGGTCGAAAGGCCAATGTGCATCACCATGGACCACAGCACCTCTGACAACTCTGTGTGGGACATACACAAGCACAGGAGATTTCAGTGCCGAGACGAACTGGAGCCGAATTTCATATGACTGTAGATAGGGTTCATTTCTTGCTTTATTTGACTGGCGTCAGCCTTTGGGGATAAAGGCTGTGACTTACGTGCATGAGCCAGACTGAGGGCCCAAAGCCTCAGATAGGAAGCGGTGTTTGAGATGCAGCCCAGGCAGTACTCTATGGTGTGGATTGCCTGATGCACTGCAACATCCGCAAAGTTAAACTGTGGGACAGAGACGTGACATCAAAACTCATCATCATGAGACTCTAGGAAAAAAAAACAAAAAACAAAACACATCTCTACCACAGGTCCTGAGGTCCACACATAAGGGGAGTCTGGTTCATTGTGTGTGCATGATCATTCGGGTAAATCGACAGGAAAGCCATATGCTACTTTAGATCAGCAGAGCCCCCACAAATTAGAAGAGGCACCATTGTCTTAGGACCCTGTAAACCCAAGGGAATTAACCGCTCTCTGCTGATGCCTCATGCACATGACCCGAGACTGCAAGGAAGCACTAGCCTAGTGGCGCCCACTGCCAGAGGAAACCCTGTAACCCACGTTTCAACAAGACAGTCGGGGACAACACGCCGACCAACACAGACACCCACAGACACAGACACCCACATAGACACAGACACCGCTAGGAGAAACAGGCAGTGGCTGAGAGCATATGTAGACGACAAAGCAAGGGGCAGAGACAGACAGAACTGCTGGACATGCACTTTGGCACGAGGGGATAGGTCGCAGGGTGAGGGTGCAGCATGAGCTCCGGTCCTACCTCTTCCTCCTCGCGGGCCTTGAAAGCAGGTAACAAAAGGCAACTCTTGGTTATTGACGGCACACACACGCACACAGGTGGACAGACAGACATCAGTAAACAGGAAAGTGACGAGAGAAAACAGGTTACACAAGAAGAAACATGAGGAATCCTGCATTCGAAAAATGACAACGTTCTGCTCTGTCAGAGCAATTTAGGATTAGATGAGAAAACTGTATGTTATTCTATCAATTCTGAACAACGTTTTTTGTGTTGTTGTTTTTTTTTTTGTTTTTTTTTTTTAAATTGACACACATTAAAGGTTAATGAACCTTTTTTTCTAAACCGGACCTTAATAAATGATTGATGCTTTTTTCTGCCAAAGTGGAAGTGGAAACACAAAGTATCGGTTTCTGTTTCCATCCGTTCGACTGAATTATTCAAAGATGTGACTAGATCCTATAACCCGCGCAACCTGCTGGCCTGCCGCTGCCTGAGGCTGTGTGGGCAAGCGGGAGATAATGCGATCGCACAGACGACAGCGTTACAGATGAGGACATGTCTCCTTTACCTCGGGTTCCTCCTCCGAGTGCTGCGAGAGCTGGTCATGCTGGATGATTTCAGCCTCGTCCTCAGTGGGCCCATTGCCCACCCTGATCCCACCAAAGTTCTGCGTACCCTGTCACACAACACAGGTAAAAAAAAATAAAATAAATAAAAATTAAAAAAGGATAAATTATCACTTGCTGTGTTTATAATTGTATTAAAATTCTTTATATAATGTGATAGATGCTGCAGGTCTGGTTCATTTTACCAAATTCTTCCGCCACAAGTACTGTCTCCGCAGAATCAGGGTTTTCACTATCAACATACAGGGAACACATGCCAAGGCGATGACCACCAGGAGGGATTGTATACCCATCTACGCATCCAGGGGAAAGAAGGAAAAACACAAAACAAGGACAATTGTCTTTCTGTGGATCGTCCGAGGACAAAAGGACGGATGGCTGCAACTAACAGATGTATCTGACCTGGCCACTGTAGAGAGGTTTGTTACTGGGGTCATTGTAGTTGAAGAGGAACATGTTAATAAAAGCAATGAGGAGACTGGGAGCGTCCCGGGAGGTGCGTGCGTTGTACGCGACCCACTTATAGAAGATCAGAATGACCAGGTAGCCGAACAAACTGGCCATGAAGACGATCTCTGGAATAAATCCCAGGTAGATGTTCAGTGGCTTCTGGAAATACCTGCAGAGAACATTGAGAAATTAGTGGAGAAATTAGGCACAAACCTGAAGAGGAACGAAAAACAACCAGGAGGTATGGATGGGGATGAAAATCTCACAGGTGGTTGAAGAGACTGAGAGTGACCCCAAACAGCATGTGGATGACTCCCAGGATAACAGACATCTTCATCTTGAAGGAGTTCAGGAACGTCAGCTTATTGGTTGCAATGTTCCATATCTGAGAGGCAATAAGATCAAGTTGCATAAAATAGGAAGTTTTAGCAACAGACCTTAATTGATTTAACTAAGTATAATCATTTGGGAAGAAAAAAAAACCTCTGCTAGTTTCGCAATTAACTGAATACTAGTCACAAGGAAAAATGCTCACCGGATCGATGCCGATGGGGTAGGGCCCCCTGAACACTCCATCTATTGCCGGGTCCAACTGCAAAACTCTGTTCCCCTCAAGCGTTTCAGGCCTGAACAGAGGATAATACAGAACGGTTTCCTGACTCGAATTAGCGCACACCTACAGCCAATACTGGGTAGAAGCTCCGGTCGGTCGTTACCCGACCACACTTACGTCCAGTTGCCTCCCACCCGAGCGTTGAACATGGGTCTGACGCTCCAGGCAGAGCCAAAGACGTTGAGGGACTTGGAGAAGCAGTCGTTGTAAATGATGCCCGTGTAGATCGAGAAGATGCCCATCAGCAGGATTATGTAGCGCCCCGCAAACACCATGCTGAACATCTGCCCCAAACAATTGAATTATTTAAATCTCAGGGGGGGAAAAAAACATATATGCAAAAGAATTTCTAAAAATCTAAATCTCTGAATTTATGAGCATAAATCCAAAGAAGCACAAGGTCCTTTACAGCACAGGGGGCCTGAATTATCACCAGTAAGGACGGTGTGGAAATGATGAGATGGTGATGGAAACGACGGGACCCGTACCTCATTTTCGTTCTTCTGGGCCATCAGCCTGCTCTCCCTCAACACAAGGTACAGGGCGGCACAGGTCATGAGCACCCCGTGGCCCAGGTCACCGAACATGACCGCGAATAGGAAAGGGAAGGTGATGATGGTGTATGGCGCTGGAGACAAGGAGGTAGGCATCATGCGTGAGGAAGGTGGTGTGGCAAGCGAAACAACAAAATGAGGGACACGTGTCGTGAAACACTACACCGCCTCGCCCCGACAAGGCAGTAATGGATGATGCAGCAGCTGATTAAACAGCCTTTCAGCGACTGTAGCTCAATACTACAGCCAGCTGGGTAAACAGACTTTTTTTTTTTTTTTTAGTAAAAAAGGGCTCAACTACATTGGAAGATAATGGAATAACACTGGTGATCTACGTCGAGACAGACAGCGAAAGGTGTGGCACATGCTTACCAGGGTTAATCTCACGGTAGCTGCCGATACCGTAGGCATCCACAATGTTTTGAAAGCCTGAGGTGAACTTGTTTGTCTTGTTATAGGTGGGTGGGGTCTGCTTGGTCTGCATCCTATTGAGGATGGAAGGCACAGTGGAGCCGCTCTTCTCCTGAGGTGTGGAAGACAATGCCATGCCGGACACCGTTATGGCCGACGTTAGCTTTATGAAATACTAGAACGTTTCAGAAACTAATCAGAAATCCTGTTTTTCTGACACCACTTCCTTCAGTAAAAAAAATCAGATTTTAATAATCTGGTCTTAGTTTGGTTCTGCTGCAGTCGACTAATGACCAGTTAAATGCAAACCCATCTAGTGGATAGTTTCTCTTAAACATGAAATGCCCAGTTACTCACCGTCCCCCTGCGCAGGGCGAACTGGATGGAGTCCAAGTCAGAGACGGGACACCACACCTCAGCGATCAGACACTTCTGAGTGACATCGATGTTGCAGAGGTTGAGGGTGTGGTAGATGGCCTTCATCTTTCTCACCTTGATGAACCACACTCTGACCGTCTTGGCTGCAGCCTGCAGGACCCTCTGCCTGTGATCCTCGGTCTGGTTCAGCACCTTTGGGGGCAGATAGGGGCCAAGTTCACCATGGTCTGAACAAAATCTTTTATACACTTATATTATGAGCGATTTTTGTGCTTTTTATATAATCGCCTTTTCAATTCGGATTTTGTGGCGTATTTTTGTTGTTTTTCTCTTGTGGTTTTTGTTATTGCTGCGTATCTTGGCAAGGATATTATTGAAAAATTATTATTATTATTATTATTAGTTATTATTAATTATTTCGAATGATTGATGACATATCAATAAATCTTATCTAAATGAAATCCCAGCTGTGTGGATTATAATTTCCACTACAACCAGAAAAGGCTATCATAACAAGGAAACTAAATATAGCAGCAATGAATCACACATTCCTTGATATTCATAGAAAGGGTTTACATTTACTGGCATGATTACTGAGGAGTTACTCACATGTTGAGCAACAGGCCAGCTAATCCTTAATGTTTTCCCATAAGAGATATAGGATGTTCCCAGGTATGCTGCTGTATGACTCACATTTTAAGCCAAGTCCCATGATCAGCAAATGGCAGGATATTTAAACTCCTTGCTGTCCGCCTACAGGCACAGTCTCGCCCACTGCTGAGAGGTTTAATGGCCCACACATAGCTGTTTGCCGTCCTGTCATTCAGCACTCATGCCCACGTAGCGACAGGCACAACACCGCATCCACAAACACCAAGACACACTTTACCCCGGTGATATGGAGCTGTGAGAGGGCACTGGCCGATTTGTCGTATGGGAGACACGCTAAATGTCATGTGTTCTAATCTTACATTATCACACTTGAATGCAGCGGACACATCCGGGCGACGGTTGAAGGAGTAAGTGCGAGCCCGTGGCCCTGGCTGCAGGGAGCACAACGAGCGTGATCCCTCTGATATGCGAGTCTGTGAGACACCATTTAAAATACTCGTATTGTGCGCGTATCATTACATGACAAAAGGATACAAGTGGGTTCTTGTTTGCAAAATTAAAAAAGAGGAATCAAACCCTTGGGGTACTCTACCTCACACTGGTTAACACGTCACAAGGGAGGAATTAAACACTCCAGGCAACAACAACAGTGTCGTTTCTGTGGCATGATCTTGCCTGTTGGAGGATACTTCTCAGTCTAAAATTCCAGTTGCATATTTATCACCTGCTAGAGGCAAAATTACAGTGCACTGTGTCTGACAAGAGGGTGACTGAAGAGAGGGCTTCCTGATCTTTTTAAAAACAGCCAGTTTAACAGCCTAAAAAGTCTTCTAATAGATGTCATTTCTGCAACCTAAATTAAATGAATTTACCGCTTACTGCTCTGGCTTAGAAGCTGGGTTGAGAAAGTTCCTGTGTTCATTCATTATGTAATTTCCATTGCTCACGCTTTCCAAAGAAGAAAATCTTGCTGACCATGTGGAATTAAGAAAAAAAATAAAGAAAAAAAAGAGAGAACTAACTTTTCAAGTGTGTTTTCGAGTCGACGGCATGGGGGTGTCGCCACTGCCAGTGTACCTACCATTTGCAGGTCTTCAATGCGAGCATTCACTCCCGCCAGCATCTCTTTCCTCTCCTGGGGTGTTTCTGGACACGGGTACAAGGTTGCTCTGAACCTGAGGACAGGTGAAGAAGTACAGGTACAGGATCAGCTTGGCCAAGAACACTTGACAACTTGTACGAATGCCACTGATTCACTCACCCTTCACAGATCTTCTTGACTCTGTTCTTCAGCTGGTCCCCCTGGAAGAAGATGATGAAGACGGACTTGTGGACTTGGTCGCCCTATGGAGACGTCATAGTTAGGGACATTTGGTAGGAGAACACGGAAAGACGCGTTAGTTCTGACCGAACTAACAGACTACGAAACGCTTTGTTTACTGGCAGTTCTGACCGTGGTTGGGTCTTCCAGAGGATCTTCGATGTCCGCCTGCCTCAGAAACACGTTTCCTCTGCAAACTCTCCACAGCATCCTCTCGAACGTGGGGATACGTTCTCTGCCGATGACTCCGGCTACAAATCTATAACAAATAGAAATTTTCTGTCACTGTTTTTTACTAGTTATCTTAGTAAGACTTTTACAAAATGCCCTTAAATCTTTGAGAAAAAAAGAACCAAAGCATTTTGTATATACTGTAGCTAAAAGAAATACTTCTCAGACGCCCCCTTTAGCGTCACCAATTTAAAAGGCTAGAAAGCTCAATGGTTACTACACTTATAAATATGTATTTATTATGTACAGTACAGGTCATTACTTCTGTCTAAACAACTGGGACGGGCCTTGACAACTTCAGTCTTTGCTCAGGAAAATTTCAAATTAAAAACCTTTATCAATCATGTACATTCCAAAATTTTCAATAAAACAGCTTCGACCATTTTCACGTAATGACACAAATTCTGTCAGTTTCCCCGGAAGTATGAGACAGGTTGGCTGTGCACTGTCTCTCTTCTAAAGGTGAGTGATTTATTCTTTGGCTGGGTCTTTAAGAGGAGCCGATCAGGGCGCTAACATTTTGTGAAATTTCTAAACTAGGAGTAACTAGGAGTAATTTTGAGTTCTGAAAGGATTTCTGCTCTGGGTGACCTCTGTTGCCCGTCTAAGCTCGGGCAGCCTGAGCTGGTGTGTGGGAGGTGATTGGCCAGTTGCAACACTACAGTTTCAGACACAGATGGCCAAAGTGCACAGAATGGAAATCTCCAGGAAGAGCTTAATCCCTTTAAATGAGGAAAGACCACAAAAACAGACTCACCCCAGCCTGAGAGGAGCCCCTCTGTTAACCTCGTTGGGGTCCAGGGGGGCGGCTGAATCCTCCAGTAAGCTGGGGTCCTCCATCTGGATAAGAGCCAGTTAACAAATCATCAGATACAATGGCATCATAATCAGCACTGCCACACACATGCACTTGTGAACATTGCTGTCACAAAAAAACTTTTCAGGCATTTTATTTTGATGAATGTGATGATATTTGGACATAAAGAGATAAAAGAGCCGGGTTCCGAGTTTGTTCCCAGCACAGACGGTGACCTGAACCAGTTGACGGCGGAACAGCGCTCATGTGTTTGGCTAAATGATTCACTTCAATCAAAGTTCATAACAACTCGTAAAAGATCACTTAGCACTTTAAATCAACGCAGTTTTGCTTGTGAAGGCAGCGAAGCGGAATTGATGCCGGGCAAAGGTGGAAGGGAGTGGATTTTACACTGGCAAATGAACAGTGTACACAGAACTGAACCCAAGCAAAGTGCCATACAGCAGTGGGATTACAGCCTATTAGATACAATGAAACATGTGAATACATGGTGTAAATGGACCGAGGTCATTTGATTAACTATGAATAATCATACTCTTTGCCAATGAGTGCTCCTTTGTGTGTGTGTGCGTGTGTGTGCGAGTGTGTGTGTGAGTGTGTGTGTGTGTGAGTGTATTGGGGGGAGGGGGGTGATAAATGCAGACGTCCTTTTAAAAGAATCTGTGTATTACACCAAAATCAAAAGCTAAAATGTGTTAAGGCTGCAACTGTTTTTCCTCATGAAATGAACTACTACAAATCTCACTTCTCTGCAAAGCCACCACAATGCTGGTTAACAAAAAGACACCGCTTTGCATGGTGACAATGAAGCGAACCTCATCAAAAAACTGTTGCGTGCGACGCAGGATGTGTTTGAGCTCAGTCAGTTCCAGGAAATTCTTCTTCAGGGCTTCTTGGTTGGTGTTTATTTCCTTGAGCTCATTCTCAAGCTTCTCAAACGTGGCCTGTAGAGAGAGAAGCGTGGAGAGGTCAGCGGAGGGAGGCAGTCAATGAAAGAGCTCGATGTTAGTCTTTAAGAGAGAGGTGGAGAGCAGTGACCTCAAGGTCGATCATGTCCCTCGGGAAGGGGACTTCAGGGTTTTCTCCAGTGTCAACCATCGGGATGTTCGCCTTCTTTATTTCCTTCTCCACAAACCCTGCAAGCGAGAGGCAACAAGGTAAAAAAAACCCAAACAAAACAGTAATCTTAGTGGGTTCTAAGCTTAGGGGCCCGCCTCTGTTTGTAGGGACCTTTTTTAGAAGGGTGGATATCAAATAAACTGGGGTTGTTGTGGGGCTGTAAACATGAGTTGTCCCATTGTTAATTTCCACCCAGGGCTCCTCTGGCTGGACATATCTACGCTCTCTTACTCAGTTTGCGATCCATCTCTTCACATCGTCGAACTTCATTGACAAACTTTCGCTGGAACACGTTCACATCAGGATTTAGCTGCAAAAAAAAAAAAAAGGGGAGGTTAATTGATGGTCAGGCAACACAATATGAACTGTTTTGTTTGCCATGGAATGACAGAGACAAGAAATGTGCATCAGGAACATTTGTACAACTATGTACACACACATCAGCAACTGAAGCTCCAATACCTGTTATCAAATGTGATCAATAAACTCAATAAACACGAGTTCCTTTTAGGGGTTAAAAATTCCTTTTAACAGTGGGAAATCTTACAACATTTTCAAACTAGTGGATAATGTGAGAGTATCGATCAAATAGATAAGATACCAATGTTGATGCACAAACCTACTCTGTTAAAGCCCATCCAGTACTATAGCACAAAGCCTCCCTCAGGGCTTGTCAGGAATGGGCTTTCTCATGCGTGGAATGAGGGGTCAGCTGCGAGCACATGATGAACATGATGCAGAAGGTATGCACTTTCTCAGCAGTGTTACCGATGTGGTCATTTTGAATCACCAGGCCAGTGATGACTAACGATTTTATATATTTTTCTTTTACCTGAGCTTTTACACCGCAGATAACACCTTTGGAAAGCATGTTTTAGTTGGTAGAAAATGGCAAACCACAGCAGAATCCGTAGCGTATGATGAAGGAACCGTGACTCAGAGGAAAGCAGGATGGGATACAGGTGTACTTACATCACGAAACTGCACCATCCCGATCTCTCCCAGTTCACTGACACAACAGTAGGCGGCCTCCGACTGGAGGAAGAGCTGGGCCAGCGTCATCTCTTCGCTTCTGAAGAGTTCCCCCATGTTGCTGACGGTTGCGAGCGCTCTGCACTCCCCAAATCAACCAGGACCTCCGGAAACTGAAAAACGATGTCGTCCGTCAGTGGCACTCAAATACACGGCGACCAAACTCGATTTTTCAGCCTCAGTTCTACATTCAACACTTTTTTCCCCCGCATGGCATGCTAGTGCCGAACATCACTAATGAGAGGGCCCTTTGTCGGTTCTGTGTTAGTTTGACACTAGTGTGAGAAGGTGGCATGTGATAACAAGAGTAAAAGAAAAAAAAAATATCAGCTCTTGCCCCATGCTGATCCCATGATCAGTACAGGAATGTAGCTACGCTGAGAAGGGTTTGATCTGTAACATTGCAATATAACCGGTAGGCTTTTGAGTGGACTGGGTTTTTCTTACTGTGGGAGCAAAGCGCAAGTTAATGGCCTGTGTGGCCAGAATGCAGTTGTTGAAAAAGGTGAAGACTTTGTCAGAATATCTTGCAGCTCAGCAGCATAACCTCCTACTGTAAAACGACCACACAGGGCTTATCTGTGGATTACAAGGCAGCATGTGACCTGCAGCTCTAGTAAGCCCCGATACAATCAACGCACATTTACCAGCTTAACACTGGGAAGGCGGGTTTACACAAGTGCATCGTGAAATCTGACAAAAACTACGGGGTTTAAACGCTTTCTGTTAAGTTTAATAGTGAGCTAACCCATCAGGTAGCTAACGGAACTAGCTCAGCTCCTCGTCGACTGCAGCCTCACCTGTCAGAGCTGAGGATGTCTGACAGCTAACGGCCACTGATAAACCACACTGACGCTGTTAGAGCCGCTTGTGCGTGAGTCCGGCGAAAACTGTGAACATTCGCATGTTAAAAATAAATAAACCGAAGCCAAGAAGGTCGTAAATAATCAGCGGGCGTTAACTTTAACGTCAGCGTCTGGCTTTAGCCGACAAATTAACAAGTTAACGAGTGCTAAGTCAAATTAGCAAGCGTTAGCTGGTTAAAGTTTAATACCAGGGACAAGACAACGCCACACGACAGGGTTTTATTTCTAGTGATATTATCACGGAGTTTTCCTGATGTCCAGACGCCAGTCAGCGACGGTTTAATCGCCAGCTTTGCAGTTTACTGAGCGTTGTTGGGGGGGGGGGAGCTAACGAGATAGCTAATGCTAACTTAGCGCACCTGTTGCTCAATATTCTAACGCAGCCCGCGGTGAGAAAATCAACGCCGGAGTGGTTTAAGTCACCTCCAGCCTCAGTCACCTCGGTGTATTTTACTGTAATTAAACGACGGCTCGTTTCGTTTTCGTGTCTTTCAATGCTCGGCGCTTACTGTTCAGGCGGAGATCCCGTCTCTCCTCCTAGCTCCCCTGTCGTCGGTTTCCTCTTCGCCGTTTGTTGTCGACTGGTTCTTGTTTTGAAGCAGGAGACCGACTCGGAATCGACCTTTCAGGGAGGATGTGTTGCGGAGGATGTGCAGACGCCTCCCTCCGCCCGAGTACAGCGACGGGAACCCGCCCGAGTCCGGTCAGCGTTCCGGGGACGGGGGGCTTTTATTTTGAAGGTCGCGCCCGGAAGCGGAGGTGGGTTTATTTCGTCCGCCTTGACGCGCCTGAGCTCGACGGTCCTCTTTAACCGCGTGTGTCCAGCGCCCCCCGGTGGAAACAATGCGCAAACGCGTAAACGCGACCCAGAGCTGCAGAACCTGCAGAAGAGTTTGAGAGAGAGAGAGAGAGAGAGAGAGACAGGTGATCGATGCATTGATCCCAATACTCACGTCATTCCAGGGACGTGACGAGGTGACGTTAAAAGCGACCGAATGTGAATATGCACAAAATAGATAAGAACGAACCATAGCTGAAACAACACAGTGTCTTTACATATCTTAACATAATGTCAGCGCAGTGGTTTTTCAAAAGCACCGTGAGGTAAATCGACCGAAAGCAGAATTATTTGCACCAGCAATAACACTGATAGTAATATTTCTTTCAGCACAGCAACATTCTGCTTTCATGAAATTTTATCTCTTGTGGATCAGCCAGTGTCTGGATTTCCTTTCAGCACAAACAGGAAAATAAATGTCAGTCAGCCAGCTCGGATTTAATTAAATTCTATATTTTATAGAGTTTAACAGACTTTTTGGTTTCCAATTCCAAGTAACAACATTTAAATTAGAGTAGTACCCACTTGTTGTCCTTAATTAATTTACAATTTGGTCCAAGTAAGCATTTTCCAGAGGTTTTAGTGTGCTAGCGTGTCTGCATTGACGCAGATTTGACAGATACAGCTTGATGTTGCAGTTCAGATTTTTGACCACGGGCAGAAACAATTAATTACCAAAAAATGTTGATTAACAAATAGGATCAAATTACTATGTTTATGTTCTGTATTGGTCACAGTTAGAGACTGCAGCTTCACATTCCTCACTGGAAATAATACAGATATTAATACCAGCTGCTTATCAATACTGCAGCTTTATCTTTGTGTGTCTTTGTGTCATTGA
Organism: Istiophorus platypterus; assembly: GCA_016859345.1. NCBI lineage: Eukaryota > Metazoa > Chordata > Actinopteri > Istiophoriformes > Istiophoridae > Istiophorus > Istiophorus platypterus. The sequence goes on along the minus strand of CM029112.1, from coordinate 6,237,980 downwards.
TAATATATTCGAGATGAAGTGGTTGAAATGTTGCTTAGATAACTACAGTTCCCTTTGTTTTGTGTTTGATCAGATGTTGAGTGTCCTTGCTTCCATGTCATTCTTATTTGTAGTAAATTCCTTGTTAAACTTGTGCTGTGCAGCCTAAGCTCAAGCATTTCCACGAGACAAACTAGTGGCTGAAATGTCAGAGCAGTCCATAACATGCACAGCAGTCACACATACACTCCAATATGTTTTTTCCCCGTAAAACTTCATTGTCTAATTCACCATTAATGTATTTCTTTGCTTTTACCATTATTCCAGAAACTTTGAACTTCAATTATTACATTTCTCTGGTGTAAACTGATGATTTTTTCTTCTCTTTTCTTTTTTTTTGTGGTACTGGAACTCGCCTCCGGTTGCCCTCATCTTTCCCTGTTCGACGAAGGAGTGTCATGTCACCATGAGAGGTGGAGTCTGGAGATATGCTGCCCTGTGTTTGGGGACAGAATTGGGGTGGAGCCCCAGCGGCAAGGGAAGCCGGAGGGGGGGCGGGTGTGTGGGTGGTGGGGGCCGGGCGTAGGAAGGGAAAAGTTTGACAGGGTGGTTTCACAGGGAGCAGAGGCATTTGAGTCAGGGCACACATGCCTCAGCTGTGAGAGGCCCTACTCCCCGTGGCTGGCTGGCATCCCAGAGCAGAGACACAGAGAGACCGAGAGGGTAGATCGAAAGAGACCGAGGGTGAAGAGAAAGTGCAAGTGACTGAGAAAGTTGTATAAAAGAAAGGGAAGAGAATAAGGGGCTGAGTTCTGTACAGCGTGGTTCCTGCAGGTTGTTTTCCAGTTGTGTATTTTTATCCGTAGTGAGTTTGCAAGCGGTTCGTATTTGGAGTCGACAGCCATGGCGGATACAGGTGTCACGAAGGAGCACGCTACCCTGGTAGAAGTGCCTTATGACGACGAAGAGGTCGCTCTGGTGGCTGCCGCCACCGAGCCGGCGGTGGAAGACAACGACCTCGCCGCCGAGGCGGACCCGGTGCTGGCCATGGGCCCTGGAGGCAAGAGCGAAGCCCAGATGAACGGGGTCATGGTCCTCTCCCTGCTCGACAAGATTATCGGGGTGGTGGACCAGATCCAGCAGACCCAGAACGGCCTCGAGGCCCGGCAGGAGGCCATGGAGAAGTCAGTGTCCACCATCCAAGGGGAGCTGGCCAAGCTGTCCAAGAACCACGTCGGCACCGCCAACACCGTCAACAAAATGCTGGACAAGGTACGCAAAGTCAGTGTCAACGTCAAGACGGTGCGCAGCAACCTGGAGAAGCAGGCGGGTCAGATCAAGAAGCTGGAGAGCAACGAGAGCGAGCTGCTCAAGAGACGCAACTTCAAAGTCCTCATCTACCAGGTGACAGCTCGGTCTTTTATTATATTTATCATATAATATCAAGTAATATTCGTTTCAGAATGTGCTGATTAGAAAAGCAAAAAAACAGCATGATTGATTTTTTACATGTGGCTATTGATGTGGATACGCTAAAATCACACTCACAGTACATGTTGGCCCCGAAAAAAGGTGTGTGTGCGTGTGTGTGTGTGTGTGCGTGTGTGTGTGTGCGTGTGTGTGTGTGTGTGTGGGGGATGCATTCCCCACGTCACTTAGGGAAAATTAGGGAGGAAGTGCGAAATGCACACTAAAAGCTATCGGACCTCCAGAGCAGGGGTCTGACATCGTCTCCTCGGGGAGGGTCGAGATTCACGCTGCTGCACGAGCTGACCCTCGGCGGCGCAGGTGAAGAGGGGTCCCGTCGCAGAGGTGTTCCCGTCGGTGTTGATAACAATGATAGAAACATCTTTCCCCATAACGACCATAAAGTTGTTTCGGCACCTCTCTAAACACAGTTTTTAACACAGGCCGAACATTATAAAAACGCGAAGGGAGGATTTCTTGCATCCGCCTTTCGCGCGTGGCGGGACGTGGGTTCCTCCTCTCACCCGTGAGGGGAAAAACCAGGGGCTTCCGTCAGAAAAAACAAAGGCAGGTAGTGACCCCTCCCACGCCGCAGGATTACATGATTACCCAATCATACTAAATAAAGACTGGTGGGTGTAAATAAAAATATAAACCCTATAAACACTGGCATGAGGGGCCACTTGAGACAGAACCAACGCCCAGACTCTGAGTGGGCAGCGGACAGATAGCTGGCAGGCTTCTGCCATGTAAGATGAAGATGTACCTTTTTTATTATGATGGTTTCTCGGAACTGGGAGACGTTCAACATTCCTACATGTGTGGTTCCCAAGCCTCCACCGGAATACCTAAGATCACAAGTGCTCACACTGGGGCAGAGTCAGTTTTAGTCTAGGGAGAACGGTGGATTCTCCTTGGAGAAAAAGTTTGGATCCGTGCACATCTTGGAAAGAAAATAGGTCCAAAAAACACAATATGAATTCACATGCGAGGGCGACGATGAGTCTAACCACCGTTGTACATTTGAGACTCGTTGAGCAGCTCTTTTTTTAGCGGGACATGCTGTCACGTCTGGCCTGTGGACTTCGCCTCACTGCGCTGTGGCGACTCTGCTGTGGCCCTGCGGCACGGAGTTCGTCGAAACGCCACAGATCGAACAGCCGCACGAGAAGCTCTCCGTGGCCGTCACCTCCTGCACGTCACAACGCAACCTTTTCAATTTTGCCAGCTGGCAAAAGAGAAAGGGGGTTTTTAGTGTGTGTGTGTGTGTGTGTGTGTGTGTGGGGGGGGGGGGGGGGGGCTTCAAAACCATTAGTAACAGTGAATCCAAGAGTTGTGAGTCACTCGTGAGAGGAGCCTGATTCAGGATCTGTATTGGCAGGGACCAACTTTTTTCACATCCCCCTCCCAGGATGCCCACCGTGGGGGCAGGTTACATTATCGGCATCGGGCAGAAATCCAATCATAGACGCGGGGCCTTAATAAATCTCTGCAAAGCAGGTGCCTCCTGCTGCATTAGCCCTACTAGTCTTTTCCGCTTTAAACCACTTCCTGTTGGTACGATCGCAACTGCGCTGCCCTTATCGCCATCTAAGCCCGGTGACGTCACATCCACAAAGCGGTTTGCAAGAGCTGTTGTCCCCGTGTTGCAGTGGCAGCCTCGGGCCCCCCCGCTGTCTATTTACTGCCCAGAGGACGGCCGCGCCTTGTCCGGCTCAACAGGCCGAGAGATAGGCCTGTCAGATGGTGGCAGCCAGCAAATCAGCACTGGCTCTCAGTCGGGTTTCGCCGCTTCTCCAGCGTTCGTTTGTGTGCTAATGCGTTAGAGCAGGATAAGTTTAGAATGAGAGTTGGGTCGAGGAGGGGGCTACGGTCGGGAGTGTAGAGGTCATGGTTAAGGTTACGGTAAACGTCTGTGGAATTAATGAAAGTAAACTCAGTGTCCTCTGAAGTACATTAATACCAGCCTGTGTGTGTGTGTGTATGTGTGTGTGTGTGTGTGTGTGTGTGCGCGTCTGTGTATTTGTGTGTCTGCGTGTCCGTGTGTGTGTGCGTGCGTGGCCATTTCTCACCATCATCAGCTTTCACACTTGGTGCCAGTGCACAGCGAAGCTTTGAACCCGTACAAGACAAGCGCAACATTCTTGTAGCGTCGCTGTTGCGGCGTAGGACCTTGCAATTGTGCTTTGTTGGGCTGACGCCGGCTTTAACGGGAGCTTCGTCCCCTGCAAAATCTGGGGGGGGGGCACATACTTCGGGAAGACAGGGCGGAAAAACGATGCTTTATAATTAAACCTACAGCCTGATGGGGGCACACAGCAAACGGCAGGGTGTGGCGGGAGGGGAGGGGGGGTTGGCTGGTATCAGCCCTGCGCGTTTCATTTCCGAATGCCTTTCATAGGGTGTTGCCCTCCTTTATACATCAACTGTTGTTCCAAGAAAAAGCAAACATAAAAACCATAATCGTGCTAATTGGGTTCAAGTGTGTTTACTTGTTTCCTGTTTTAGTTCAGTCCTGCAAGCGCACTTTCCTGTTTTGGTGTTTTCTGGTGGCAACACCCTGCAGGGAAACTGAACCGAGACGACAGCACGATTCTGATAAATCTTTTTAGATGATACTGTGGCATTTATGACGCACGATGGCGGGAGCTTTTCTGTTTCTGAGGTGGCTGCGTATTCCACAAGTACGAAAGCCTTGTGGTTTTGAGCAGCTAAAAGGTGTTAGCCCCTCTTACTCATTATTGAAGGGAACCAGCAATCATCTCCATCACCAACGTCTCTGTGGGTTATCTTCTCGATTAATCTATTGATCGGTTGGGCTACGAAACAGAGCGTGATTCAACAACTTCGGCTGGTGCAGGTTGCATCCGGCACGGCTCTCCACGCGGCCTGCACAGGTAACAGTCGGAGACTTGTATGGAGTGGGTGGGTGGGGGGGCTGTGTAATAGTAGTCTTTACAGTAGCCCCGGCACTTCTTTCCACAAATATTACAAATGGCAACAGAGCGTGACACGACTTGGGCTCTGGCGCCGCCCTTCAAGGGTTGCCAGTCCCCTCGGCAGACGGCCCAGGCTTCATGCAGATCTTTTTCATTCGAGGGAAAAGCGCCGCTGCTTTGGGCCGCAGGGAACTTTTCCTCCCGTTCAATTTAGCTCTGGCAGCATACCTGGACGAGGAAGGAGGAACCGCGGGGATCGGAAAAAAGAAGTAGTTACCCACTGGAAACCAGTTATGCTGCAGACGTCACGAAAATGAATGCGATCGAGTCGAGCCCAACCGGGGCGATCAAGCTCACTGGTTTGAGACAAGCAACAAATCGTGGCAGCCGGTTGCAGTTTATCGAATTATAAACCAAGATTTTAATTAATTCTTTTGAGTAGTTCTATCTGTTTTCCAGCGCTACCAACAATTTATTATTTAAAAAACCATTACAGGCACCAGCTTGAACATGGAATTTGAGTAGCGGCTTCAGTCTTGAAGTACTGAATTTTGACCACTGGCAATGTATTTGTCATGATGTTTAAATGCTATTCAGTAGATTTACATAATAGATCCGCAAAGATTAGTCGATTGAATGATTAGCCAATTGGTAGAAAATCAATTGGCAAGTAATTGGTAATTGATTAATTATTTCTCAAGTCAAAAAATACCAAATATCTGATGTTCCAGCTTCTAAAATATGAGAATTGCCCACTCTTCCTCATCTTACAGTCACAGTGAACTGAATATCTCTTGGTTTTGGACTGTTAATTGGACAAACTAAGGTTTCTGATGACATCAACTTGGGCAGTGAGAAATAAAAATGGGCATTTTCACTGTTTTCTGAAGTACTATAGAGGTTATACTCTGCAGATTGGTTGATTATGAGAATAATTCCAGTTGTAGTCATAGCTCTACTTCTTCATAATCAGTGGTTAAACAACATAGCTCCGTGCAACTCAAACACGAGTGTGAGTTCTCATATCAGTTGATTTTCGGAAGAATTTACTGTACTGTACTTTAAGGCGTTGGAATGTGTGTGTTTCATGAGGCAAATCAATGTGTTTGATTATGTAAATGAATGCGGTTTCTGCAACGTGATAGTCCACGTCCGTCGGAGTGCGAGACGGTCCTGCTGCGCGTCTGCAATCGACATGTTTGGCCGCTGGTCAAGGACAGCGATAGCCATGCGGCCGACTCTTCTCGGTTACAGGCGGCTCATTCCACGCCGACTTCACAGACCCCTGCGTCCAGGGCTCAGATCGTAGCCGGCAATCCTCTCAAACCCCACCGTGCCCCGCCCCACCGTCCCGGCCCGCTTTTCTCTAATGCTTTTTAACCCAGCCCATGTATGTAATAACTCAGCTCCACTCGCTGCAGACACAGGGATGTGGCCGAGGTATTTTGGCCGCTTCGGTTTCTCTGGGGCTTTTGTTTCCAGGCGTAAATGAGACCTCAGCCTCGTTACGGAAGGACTCGTCATGAAGCACTTAGCCAAACCCTTGCAGGCAAGAGTGAGCAACTGAGGAGCCCACGTCTGGCAGCACCAAGTTAGCATTGTGATTCATCCCGCTGGCATCTCTGCGGCTCTTCTGCCAATGTGCACTTGTCCTCCTCCCCTCTTCTCACTTTCCTTCTGCCCTGTCGACATAGCCCACTTTACTCCCACTCAAAAATCTAATCCAGAACTAAGGGCAGGGCTCATTCAGTATTTGCTACATTGCTCATCCATGATGTTGTCCTCTCCAGGTCTCTCCTCTCCGCCTTTCTCTCCTGCTGTGCTCCTCTTTTTTAACCGGGCGAGTGGAAAGATATCCGGAGGGCTCCACATTTCACTACTGCATGTCGGCTGCTATGTCGAGCCAGCACTGAGTTCAGGTTCTTGGTGGCATGTGAGCCCCTGGGTGTGAAGACTGTAAATGGAAAAGCCTGCTACAATGTGAGGGAAATTCTGAAGAAATACGCTTATTTGCTTCCTTGCCAAGACTTAGACGAGAAGATTGATACCGCTCCAAGGTGTCTAAGGTAAATAGGGCTGGAGTAGTTTAGCATACTGAGCTGGAGACAGGGAGAAGAAAATAGCCTGAAAACTCCACCTCCAAAGCTAAATCATTAACACATCTGCACCAAAAAATGACTCGCCGCCGGAAGGTCTATCTTCATATTTAACTCATAGTGATATCAACTTTTCTAATCTAATTCCAAATTTTGAACTATTCCTTTAAAGGCAAGCTTTTAATCCCCCCCCCCCCCGCCCCCGCTTGTCTCTTCCTCTCATTTGTTTAAGCAGCGATCGGCGACATCTTGGAGCCAGAACTCTATTTTCTTTCGGCATGTCTGGCCAGTTCTGGATGTTCTAACGCTCTGATCCTCTCTCTCTCTCTCTCTCTCTCTCTCTCTCTCTCTCTCTCTCTCTCTCTCTCTTTTCTGGCTCCCTCTCGTTCTGTTTTTTTTTTTACACACAGACGCAGACAGACTTCAACCTGAACGCGAAAACCACCCAAAACAATTTTGCTCCGTTTGTAATTCTTTTATGCATCCGGAAAAGATCAAAACCACTGTCCCTGCCCTCTGTCTTTCATGTCACTTGTGTACCGGCCAGCATCCTTTTCCTATTGTTCCCCTCGCTCCTCCGACTTCTTTTGCGTCTGTGAAGCGAAGGTGAATATTGCGAGCAGACGCGGTCATAAAAAAGATATTGATGTTGAGATTAGAGTTGAAAGTTAGGCCTCAGTAAGGGCCGAGCAGCATAGCTGGACTGGTTTAACTATATGTGTACATACTGTACATCTGCTCTGTGCCTTGCTCTCTCAGATCGACTGTACAACACTATGTGCATCTGAGATATAGGAGGTAGATTTGCTGACGGTGATACTTTAGCCTTTGCTGTGCTCCTGTCATTTGGATATAGAGCACATGCAGCAGAAAGAGGATCCCTGCTGCTCCAACGCATGGAAACATTGTACATGTCTATATATATGTCTGTATATATAGATATAGATATATATAGACATTTATATAATAATAAGAACTGTTAATAGTAATAGATCTACATGTCCAACATATTTGGTTCTTGGGCCCGTGATGCTGGAGCGCTATTCGTTAGCTGTTTGCTAAGTCTTCCACAGTGCTTTAAGACAATGTGTGATTTACACAGTGCAGCTAGGGCATCTGTTGCCGCTGCTACGACTTGTGAGCTCGTCATCTCACAATGGTAAAGTATCGACTTTAGCGAAAACTTAATGGAACTTGAATAGATTAATTTTTCATGTCATCGTTTCATGTCGTCCCTACTGGTTTTCCATTGTAGGTGTATACTTTTGGTGGCATGACCATGAAACAGGTGTGAAATTGCCTCCTTTGTGTTATTACAAAGGTCTTAAAAGCTCTTCTATTAAACTCGGCGAAGCCAAGTAGTGCATTTCATCGCCCTTTGATTTTGAGTTTGTTCCACACCTAAACACCAAAAAAAGCAGCTCTGAGTCACCATGAACATGTGCTAGTGTGTCGCGTGCATACACGAGCACATCTGCATGTATACAGCCTCTCAAAGTCTAGTTGTTTGGTTGTGAGCTGTTTCACCAAAGCCGCAAGGGAAACACTCTGAGCGGCCCCTATTAAAAATAAGAAATTTTAATGTTCCCTGATGCCTGATCCCAGGCCGCAGCTGCCTTCCCATCTCACTGAACATCACTGTCCCATCGCAGCAGACGGGATTCATCCGGCGTCTTGGCCGGGCTGATAGAAATGTGTCCCCCGCACCCCTCCTCGACTCCGCTGAAGCTGCTGATACCCTCCATGTTGTTTATTCCAACATTTGTAGGCTCACACCCTTCTTCTATGAGGCCATTGCCAAAACAAAAAGGTGGCCAAATAATCTGAGCTGGTGTATTAAGGGAAACCACTATGTTGCTTTTGATTATAAATACACAAGCGGTAATGCAGTGGAATGGCGCAGTGTCCTGTTTCCTTGAGTAGGTCTGAATTTAGCAATACGGAGCCGCAACTGATTGATTAATTGCATTGCAAATATGTTTGTTTGGATGTAAATCCAGATAGATGTGTGTGTTTTACCATGTAGTCTTAGTTTTTTCAGTGTACACTGTATGTTTTCTGCTGCAGGTGTCATGTACTTTTTAATTTTTTACATGACGTGAAAAGGTTTGCGTGGCTGTTTTTTTTTCTATGGACAGACACATTAAACATCAATACCTCGGGACGTCCGCCACCTCCTATAGCAGCATTTGTTTATCTTAATAATACCGAGAGTCGCCGTTAAAGCGGCGCCCATACATTTTATCATTAATACTGCCGTAACCTAAGGCGTTGCGTGAGAAGTGCAGCTGTGAGGTCGTCCTGCTGGTGTCTTTTCCCACCGCTGCTCGGGCAGCTCGCCGCTCTCGTCGCTGGTATGTGAGTTATAGGCTGTCACAGCGAGCGTGCCACCCGGCGGGCTTTGGGTACCCCCCGGGATTGGATTTTGCATGCAGACGGATGTTTAGGATGATTTAGCTATAAATAATACAAATAGCACTTAAATTATGTTATCGGCACAGGAGGCAAACTCTGAAGGTTAAACAGTTGATTATATTCCACAAATGTCCCCATTTTATTCCTATAAATGTCTACTTAGGTTTTACTGCTCCAACGAGTAAACAGTTTTGTTTATAGGGTTTGATACACATTTACTCAAGGGAGGAACAAGTTTACCCAGAGCTCTGGAATTCACCGTTAGCAGTTTGGTTAAATTTTACGTCCAATAAACATACCGACTATGGAGATTCGTCAAGCTAACGGGGAATTTTTCGGTGCAAGTTGATACTCGGGCTGATGCGTTGTGTTAGATTGAAAAACAAAACAAAAAACAGCTGCACACCTGATAGAATGAGAGAGGATGAAAGATCAAATCTATGCAACCTTTCAGTTTTTCCATCTGAAATGGCCCAGTCGCATTCTTCAGTCTCACACAAACAATAGCTCCATTCAGAACAAAGGGAAAGCGATGGGGGCAACTGGCTGGATGCCTTCTTTCCCATACCTCTGGGTGTAGGAGTTATTTGGCCATTAATCATTAAATTGGCCAAATGTAATTCAGTAGTTATAGTTTCCTAAAGCTGGGCCAAGTACTATATTTATGTCGGCAAATTATTCATGCCCTCACTCGCTCCACACATCTCATAATCCTATAAAGTGGTAATTTGCGTTTTGCACAGTAAATGAGGATACTCTGAATAACTGCAACATAATCTTTCACCTAATTAAAAGATTAAAATAATAAATTCTAAATGCTCAGTGCAGTGGGATGTGCAAATTCACGTTTGTGTCTGAACTAGTTTCAGTTTACCAATCACACAACTGGAAATTCAGAACGGAGAGTTTAATTCGAGAGTTTTTAAACTGTTCTTACTGTACTTACTGTACCCCTCTGGTGTCAATGAGGACGACACTGTTAGAGGGAGAGGGGGTGGTTATATAATCCAGCCCTGTGGCTGCCAGTTCGAACAGAGGCGTCAAAAGGAAAAGTAAATTTTCTGTCTTTGCATGGGACTGACCCCGGGATTCCAGTGGTTTCAGAGTCATGGATGTGGGAAGCCCGAGCCATGGAAAAGGGATTCCCCCTGCAGATTCCTGTGTGCGAAAATCACAAATCACCGTGACAGAAAAACCAAGGAACTCCCTTCCTGTGCTGCGCGCTAAAGGTGAAAAATCTCGGTGGCTGTGTGGTGTACACAGAGGCCCCTCTCTTTGAATGAATCCGTCTACAGACGGAGCAGGATTGGTTGTTAGTATTTCCGTTACCCACAGGACACTCAAACATGTTTCAGCCAGAGAAGGTTTTTCTAACAGAAATAAGGGAGCTTTGGAAACAGAATTTGCACCGCGTAACCCTCAGTATGCCTGAGGTGTTGGGCGGCCGTTCCCGCTCCTCTGTGAATTGATCGAATTGATCGAGCCTCATTAAGGAGAGCATGGGAGGCATCGATGTTAACGGCCGCGTCGCATTAGTGTCCTCACTTTAGCCTCCGAGCGTTTTTGGGGGATCAAAGCATCACGATTCTGGCTGGTATGGGGCTCTAACATGTGCACCACCACCTCTGTTTCATGTCAATCTCCCGTTTGGCCTTTGGGGAGGGGGGGGGGGGTCAGCAGTATCACTCATTGTGAAAGCAAAGTGCACAGCTGCAAGGAGCGGACAGGATCAGACAGCTGCTCCTGTGACTCACCGGAGAGGCCTTTCATCACGCTGCCTCAAAAGGAATAGTGTGTGCGGAGTCTGCATGCGCGTAGGTGGATCGGTGCCGTGAATGTTACTGTGCATGGATTTGTTCTCTAAACAATAATCAAGCTTTCCCCAATTTCCTAACACCTGGCAACATCAGTTATTGATAAACAGAAATGTTTGGAATAATCTTATGTTTATTCTAAATGCAAAAATGGACAATAATATTACCTAAAAAAAAAACAACAACTACTTTCAGATGTTTTCAGTCACTCAGGGCTGAACATGATCATAAATGATCATACATATGTATTTTTTTTATGTAATACACAATGACATTCATATATAGCACGTGTTTTAGTTTAAACAGTAAAGTCGTAATGGATTCTAATTTTAATGCAATGGTTTTCCATATTTGTTTCATGTTTGCACATACCACCACATGTTTGCAACCAACAGGCCAACCTACAATTAATAGTGATGGAAAAATCTCCAGTGCAGAAAACAGGGTTATTTTTGTGCGCACGTAAAAATTATGTGAAAGTTGAAAACAACCCGTTTTTGTTTTTCCTGACATATTTAACCACAGCGAGATTCTCGGACCAGGTGGGTTAGTGAAGGGCCTGTTCCAGGAGACACAGAGACAGAGGAGTTGATGGAGAGAGTTAGATGCCAGTGGCTTTAGTCAGAGCTGCTGTGGTCTCTATATAGTGCTGGTTGAGAACACTGTTTGCTCTGTTGTCCGTGGCAACGGTCGGTGGGTTAAATTATCCCTCGAGCCCATGTATGAGTCAGACAGAGAACATTTCGCCTCTGACAATATTTAGACAACGAAAAGGCGTCACTTATGCTACACGGACGCTTTTAAGTCAACCATTTTCGAAAGGACCGTCTTTTTCCCCGTAATGACAGAAAATTGTTGTTTCGAGGATGATGTCTCTTTTCCCCTTGTCCTGCATCTCTCACTGTTTTACATCTCATCCCCCGGCTTGCTTTACCTCAATAGGCTGCAGCCTTGGTTGTTTTCCGAACTCTCCTGGGTCTTCTGGGACTTTTATTTATTTTTTTTAATGACATCTCCTTCTGATACACGGCTCAGACAGTTGTCGGCCTTGTCGGAGCGAATAAAACAGAGAGTTTTCTCTGTTTCCAAGCAGCTTTTCCATGAGGTATGAGTCACTCTGTGTCGAGGGGGAAAAAAAACATAAGCAACAGACGTCCTTCTCATTGAGGAGCGCGCACATATATTCGGTCACATTTCCCTCCAGCATCTGTCAGTAAACTCACACACACACAAACACACACACTCCAACTTTCCACTGCTGGTAGGTGGGAAGGAGAAAGGAAGGTAACACAGGGACACTAATGTACCTAACATCTCCTTCCTCAAGCTTCTCTTGGTTTGCAATCAGGCAAGAAAAAACCCAAACATAGTTTGCTGATATTATAACAATTTTCACAGATACAAGAGAATGAGTAAGGTTTTAAGAATGCTGACAACAAAATGCTTGAACGAGCAACATCTCCGTTTTTGGTTACAGGGTTTCCACGAGCCCCTGGGGCCCGAAAAAGATTGAAAAGTTTCGAAAATGTGACTGTGAAATTCAACTGATAACTTTTGTTCGACATTAACTTCTTGCAGACACTGGTGTCAGTGCGCCCGGTGGCCGATAGCTGGCAAGAAATTGCACCAGAGAAATGCAAGAGTAGGTTTGAGGTCATTTAGAAACAGTGCGACCATTACGTGGTCGATCAGAGAGCCCAGAACCAGAGAGTTGACCTTTCCACTCTCAAATGTTCCATTCAGCAAGTATCTTGGGCAAAGATATAAAAAAAAAGTAAGAAATCTGTATCAACTGTATCACCTCAATTCACAAAGCCAATACACCAAAAAAGGCCCTTTAAATCCTTTTTAAAAAAAGACTCTTTAACAATGGTAATCCTTCACTTTGTGCAATTTGCTTAGATTTCCATATAAGTCACAAGTGTTTGCCTGTTCCCGGAAAAAAAAAAAAACTTAGTAAGTCGGGCGTTGATGTTCTTGATTATGCAGCACGTAGCTCTGTTGGGGAACACTATGAAATTGATTTAATCTTGGACCAAGTCGAAACTTCCCTGTTTTGTATGACTTCACTGCTGTTTTTCCATTGGAAGCTTCCTGTCCAGGGATCAGCGCTGCAAATTCTCATGAAAGGTTTGGCAACATGGAAAAAAAAAAAACCCAAAACAACATGTGTCTATGTCTTTCTCTGTGCGAGGGTGGGCGTACACGTGTTAGCATGAATACTCATACTCATGCATATGTGCGTGTGTATTTTTACACGCAGGTTGTCTTTCCTGACGGCCCATTTCTGCGGGAACACAAGAGTTGCACTTCTTAAAACCTGAGCTCGACACACTGGCTTTCAATTTTAGCCCAACGGCCAAATTTACACCGCGGCTGCAAACAGGTTTCGTCAGGGACATGTGAGGTCCCTTGAAATGCTTCTTTACACGGCTATGCACAGTGCGTTTTATTTTTTTTCATTTCCTCTCTATCACTGTGACTGCACATGTTTACTGTGCGTAGGTTTGTCTTTATAATCTGTGTTAAGCTCCACTGAAATATCCGGTCACTTTTCAGGGCTTTGTGTATTTGGCCTATTCAGTGTTGTTTTTGTGACATGACATTGTTCGGCTGAAACCAGTGGAAAAACGCTGCGGCGGGGCTCTGTGCCCATGGGTTCAAAAATATCTCCCATTAACGTTATTATTACAGCAAAGCAGGTGCAGAACTTAATTCAAGTGTAATTGTGATCCGCCAACAACGACTGAAGAACCTCATGTTGGTGCATTGTTGTAGAGATGTCAGCTGTTTATCCAGCGAGAACCCACCGCCCACCAGAGACAACATGAGGAGGGGGTTGCCATGGTGACAGAGCGCCGTGTTTATCTGTTGCTGTGTGGGAGGGGAGGGTGTTTTGTGTGTGTGTGTGTGTGTGTGTGTGTGTGTGTGTGTGTGTGTGTGTGTGTGTGTGTGTGTGTGTGTGTGTGTGTGGCTGAGTGCTGCAGTGGCTGGTAGCCAGAGAACGGTAGATGGAATCCAGGGAGAGGGAAAGGCCAGCCCAAAATAAACCTATACAGAGCGGGTCGGCCAGGCCCACAACATACGCAGCACCAGATATAAAAGGCAGTGTCCATTCTGTGATAAGGTTGTATGGCAGTATTTGAACTGGCTGGGGAGAAGTGCAGCTCACGTGATCTGACAGGTGTCTGTCTTTCACAAGTCAGATATTGGAATAAATCTTGTTTTGGGTTTTTTTTAGAAGTACCGCAAGTTACAAATGACTTAACCTTACAAACCCACCCTCACAAGTTATATATATATATGTGTGTATATATATATATATATAAATTGATATTTACTGACAAACCAAGGTTTATTTTAATAGAATAATCTTTTAGTAGAAAATTTCATAAAAGGTGAAACACTGAAGTTTTGGGGGGTTTTTTTAACAAATTTTAGTGACATTTCTTTCCCCTTGCTTGAAGCACAACTAGATTTTCTTTACATTTGTATATTTTATTCACATTGTAGATCTCACCCTCAAATCACAGACTTGCACTGTCCACCTCCACACGTGCTCGCCCTTGCTTCTTGTGCTCTGCTCTGTCAAGTGATGGGTATCTAATCCATCTCCGCCGTCCTTCATATGTTAAAATATGCGGGGATACACTTCTGTTGCCTGAGTATACTAGGTTTACGTTAAAAGGCAATATATATAGGCTAAAGGGGACGCGGTCGTTAGCTGTTGTGTTACATGAGATGAAGGAATTGGTAAGTGTTGCCAAAAAAAAGAAAGTGGAACCAGAAATGATTTAATCTGAAGTGACAGCTAAGCAGGGGGAAGGAAGAGTGATTACACTTCAAATGAGGGTGGATAATGAAGATGCTTGCTTGTGTCAGAGGTGAAGCATTAATTTTCTCTGTTGACATGGTGATGGTGATTCATTCGATGAAGTTATTTCTGCCTAATTGAACTGTTTTGTTTTTTTGTCATTTTTTTAACAGTAATTCCAATGAATAGGGGTTGAGACGAGCAGACAACCATTATCAGCCAAACAGGGGAATCTGTCTGAATGAGGCAAAAGGCTAACAACCACATTCCTCATTGTTATCTCTCCAGCAACTCATTATTCCAGCAAAGAGTAGGGAGCATATTGTATTTCTTCTATTAACTCCATTGTGATCCCATTCTCAGGCAAACCCGGTAATGCTGAAATCTGGTGAAGATACAGACATCAATCAAAAGATCCTTTCATTTCGTTTCATTTTTTGATATTTGAGGTTATTTGCATAGAATACCAACATAAATACCAACATCCTGTACATCCTGTACAAGTTGGAAGGCCCCAGTGACTTCTAACGATATTTCTATTAAAATATATTTTATATATATATATACATATATGTATATATATATATATATATACATATATATATATATATATATATATATATACATTATAATGTTTTTTACAATATAACAACAGTTAGTGTACCTGCAAAATCAGTGAAGATGGTGTTGGTGCTACGATGAAATCCAAAGACGGGCAGAGCGAGGTGTGGCTCTGAGGTGCAGCTGGGTGGGACCACTAATCCCTCTAGTGGTCACAGACATCCTCTGAGTGGAATCACATTTTTTGCATAGCACTGCATCTCCCTGTGTGGATATCTGGTGCCACACTGACAGTGTCCTGCCAAACAACATTGAAATATACGTGCCGCAGTGCTGATTGATTGGCAGCCGTCCGCATTACAGCAGTAGAGATTTCATGTTTAAGTGATGTTACAAAGTAAGGACATGGAAATGTCTTCTGAAGCTTTCTAGTAACTCTGCATTGTGGAATGGTAGAATTGTCTGTGTTGCCTGTGTGTAGAGCACATAGTATCACCTGACGTCTGGGCTTATACATATATATACTTTTGCCCCGGTGTGAAATTGCTGCACTGCTGTTCTGAGTTACTTATGCAGAAATTGAAACTAACCACAGCGTATTTTGAGAGCAGCATTATAAATTGCAGAACATATTTAATTTATGGATAATCTATGTTTAATCCAAATATTTTTACCTGTAAAAGTCACCTGAAGGTCTTTTTTGTTTAATGTTAGATTGGACTAAAAACTAAGTTACAACAAAGAAAGTGTGAGAATTTAAGGTTTTATAGAAAGAAATGATCACAAAATGGCAGGAAATGCCCCTGTGGTTAGCTGTAAAAGCCTCTTGGCATTAGTTTCAATATGACTATGGGGGTGCAGGTAATTTAGGTTTCATTAGAAGTCCTGTAGCTCTTTTATCATTTAGGGAATGTGTCATACAAAGCACACCAGCCTGAGTTCTTATATTTACAAGACTTGGAGGAGTCAAATGACTGGATGTAGACTTGCTGGCGCATTGATTTTGGCTTATGATTGATGCCACTAGATGGCACTCTACACCAGCTACAGGCACTGACCTACTGTGTGCAGGGACTCAGTGGATGACACGTGAATCTGTGAAGTATCACACTCATATATTCGATTTCCTTTCTCAAGTTTGTGATTTTCACTTAAATGAAATGCCGTCATTAATCATAGAGTACACACAGTGTGAAACCTTTTCTGCATACTTTGTAGTTAAATGTCAAAATGAAAATATTTAACACATTGTGATCCCATACCATAACGCTGCTGTGGCTAAACAATCTTTTATTATTTCTTATCCTTCCTTGTTCTGCTCCCTCAGGATAAAGTGAAGGAACCGAAGGCATCCAAAGCCAAGACAGCAGAGACAGCTGAGGGTAAAGCGGTGGAGGGCCTTGAGCAGATACCCGAGGAGGGACAAGAGGGAGTTCCAGCCAATCTCAATTCAGACGAGGAGGTGGAGATTGAGGAGATCATCGAAGAGTCCCGTACCAAGCGCCTCCAACGCACCACCAAGCAGCAAGTGGACAACATAAAGAAAGCCTTCTCCAAAGAGAAAATGGAGAAGACCAAACTGAAGACCAAGGAGAACCTGGAGAAGACCAAGCAAAGAACCCGTGAGAACCTGGAGAAGACAAGGCAAAGAACCCGTGATAACCTGGAGAAAACTAAACACAGCCTGGAGAAGAAGATCGGCAAGATCGGGACCCGCATGACCCCCAACCAGGAGCGCAGGGTGAAGATGAAGACCTCCAAAGACAGGATGAAGAAGTCCCTAACGCCCGACCACACGGTCTACGCTCGCTCCAAGACCACCGTGTACCGCGTGCCCCCGTTCACCTTCCACGTTAAGAAGATCCGAGAAGGGGAGGAGGAGGTTGTGCACAACACGGAGATGGTGGAGGTGGCCGAGGCTGAGGGCCAGCCAGAGGGGGAGGAGAACGGGCTGGGTGTGCACGTGGAGGTGGAGGAAGGGGAGCTGGTGAGGGTAGACAGCCCGGAGATGGAGGCTCTGTTGGTGGTGACTGAGGATTCTCAGCTGGTCAGTGTGGAGCCAGACCACCTAAAGAAGGCCCAGAGCGACTAGAGCGTCCCGGCTCCGCAGGGGGGGGTGTAAAGGATGAAGAAGGGAACGAAGTCTTGATGAACGAATCTAATCACAAGGACACAATCTTAGTCGTAGGGACTTTCTAGATGTGATCACAGTCTATGACAACTCCTTTGTTTTCTGTTTCTCTTTTTATTGTACACAATAGGGATGACTTTCATATTTGCCCCTCTTTAGCATACAAGTTAAAAAAAAGCAAAAACAGAAACAGAGCTAGCTTTTGGAACATGCTGCAGGTTGAATGGTCGTCCTAGACTTGTATGTTTGGGATATTTGCTGTTTGTTGTTGATTTGATAAATTGAGTGGCAATAAGAAAAAAAAAAAGGTATAAATAGTTTTTTGCTATTGAGATGTAATGTATAATATCAAATTTACCTTGTATGATATGCAAATTATTAGTTATGGTAAACGGAAGTTGTTGGCAAGATCTATGTCCTAAGGATTGATGGTGCTAGTGATGTAATGTGCACGTGTGAAACAAAAAAAACTGAAAACAAAGGCAACGATTAGGCCTGAAGAAACAAGAACTAATGAACTGGGGAGGCAGGAGACGAGGGAATGGACTTGAACAGTTTACAAAAACAATACCCCTGATATGGACAGTGCCTCAGGGCATAATGCACAGTTACTGCCAAACACTCAGGCATTGAGCCAAACGTTACGATTTAATGTTTTCAATGGAAATTACAAATGTAAAGTACTGAAAACAGAGGCGTAATGTCGGTTAAATTGTAGCAGGAGTACTGAGAGACCGACAAAAATTTATTTAGAATATTAAAACACTAACTGATATGACCCCCCCCCATCCACACACACACACACACAATAAATGACTGAAGTCTAGAAACTGTTGTGAACATGTGACAGTCATTGTGAGACCTCGTTTTACACAAAACTTTCAAAAAAAAAACAAAAACAAAACATAGTGATGATTATAAAGTAGTCCACAAATGAGTTTTAAAACATGCTATATTGTATAAGGGAAATGTTAGAGAAATATCTCTGGCTACTCTACCCCAGGCCCTTAACTGGTCGCTCATTACAGATGTAATTGATCTAAGAAAAGAAATACTAAAAGTGGATATCAACAAAATTTTGAATGTAACCTTTTCCTGCTATGTGTCGTTGCAATGCATGCTTGAAAATCACTTTTTGATCATCATTTACCACATTGTAGTCATTCAGCATGTCATATCTATTGCATCTGGACACCTTGTACTCACCAAGTTTCACACAGCACACTGCTGCACAGAATAAGAGCCGTGTCACCATGGGCACAGCTCATCAATGTACATATGCACATCCCTGTTAAACTTTCATGAGGTAATTGCAGGCAGAGAAAATTGTGGCCTGAAGTGCAAAAAGACAGTTAATGACAGTTAATGACAGTTGAAGGAGAAACGTTGAATGATGCCTCCTTAAGTAACAGGAACGCCAAACGGGGCATCATTGCAAATGTGGTCCTAAATGCAGTTAAAGGGAGGCAGCACGCTGCCAGGTATTACGAAGGGCGTGGCACATTAAATAAAGGTTAGAACACCGCAGCAGCACCATCCAGTCTGCCAACATTTTTACAGAGACGAGGGTTCAATCTTGTGTACATCTTCCTGAAATATGAAAAGGAATGTCCACAATCAAGGAAAAAAAAAAGCTGCATGACCATGATTCATCAAATTATCATTGTTACCACTGTAGAGAAGATTGTGGTGGAGGATTAGGGGAAGCTATGATATTTGGATTGTCATTATTCTGAACCTTGTATAAACTGACAATTGCAGTGCTCAATTACAGCCACTTTTGATCACGTACGCCAAGCGAGGCTACAGACGGAAACAAGGTGAACATATGGGCTTCCCCTTTTCCTAACTAGAGACTGTACATGACCTTGATGTGTAGCATGGAGCACCATCCAAAAGGAAAAAATAAATAAATCAATGGGCAATGGGCTGGGAAATGCAATTAAGGAGAGTGCTTCCTCTGAGCACTGAGCAGGTCAGAGAACTGAGAGCAAGGATGTGTATATGTGTGTATATGTGTGTGTGTGTGTGTGTGTTTGTGTGAGACTGCAGGGTATTTACGTACCCTATACCCACACTGATATTTTTTTAGGGAGACTCCCAAGTTTGTCATCATCAAGTGGAAATTTCCTTAAGGGCACAAGGAAATCAACTGTAGGCCTGGGACATCGCAAAGGCTCCGAGCTATTACAGTGTGTAGTTTTATGGATTATATTTTCTTTGACAAAAATATGTACATTGTCTTGCACATTGAACATCGCAACACTTGTAAGATATTGGTCCGTTTGGAAAAAAAAGAAAAAAAAGCTCTTTTTGCCACCATGTATATTTTTTGCCTTGTTTTATGCTACTGGTTATTTGAAGAAGAAAAAAAAACAAAAGAAAATGAACCAAGCTTATGTATTAGAAAGAAAAAAAAAATGAAACAAGCTTATGTATATGATAAAATAAAAAATTTAATTAGTAGTCACGTAAAATAATGTAACACATAATTACTACTATCAAATGTTACCAATTGGAATAATAAAGCTTGCTTTTCCTGTTGTGTTTATGGCCTCCTTTGCCTGACCACTTCAATATAGACAAAATCTCATAATAAAATAAGCGTGTGTATATACATATATGTATAATATATATATATATATATATACTTATTTTATGATCCTTTAACATATCTTCTTACACTCCTGTGTCACCTCGTGTCCTTTCTCTGTATAATCTCTATCTATTAGTACAGAATCGATCCGTGATAAAGGAACAAAAAAAAAAAGGGGGCAATAATCAACTACACCGGTGTTATTAAACTCGTGATGACGTCAGCGCTGCCAGTAACTCAGATGACTTCCAGGCCGGCTGTTGCGTCGAGTCGGCCGCCCCCCCCCTCCGCTCCCTCGGCGGCGGCCGCTCCGCCCGGAGGGGGGCCGCCGCGGCGGGAACAGCGCGGTTGCGACGGCAGTAAACACGGCGCTCTCAACCGAACCCCGGCGCCGGGTCCCGCCCTCTTCGGCGCGTCGGCCGCGCTCCGATTGGCCGAGGCGGAGCCCCCGGCGGCGATTGGCCGCCGGAGGCGTCAGTAAAGCGGGTTTTCGGGTTGCGTGGCCGGGAGGGCGGCCGTGCAGGGGACGGCCGTCACGGCTTGTGCGTGGGGTTCGGCTCTTTCCACGGCTCCGTCGCGATTTATTTTTCCGCGTCTCTCATCCGGCTTCGCCGTTTTCGTGTTTTTGTGTTTTGGTTTTTTTTTGGTTTCGGTAGAAAAGCTGTCGCCGGCTGTCACCGTCCGGGTTATTTAGCGGAGACGGTCGCGTTTGTCCACGAGGAAAGTTTCCAGAAAGGAGCGACGCCGCGCGAGGTAAGCGGCTGTAATTACTTCTGCTTTTCGCGTTTATTTGACTCTTTTATAATAATTTCTTTTCAGTTTCTTTTCCTCGGAAGCTCGGTCGGTTTTCACCGTGCCTCGGTGAATCGCGTTAATCGTGCAAGGCGGTGTCTGTTCTCCACGACACCGCCTTGGTACGAACGCAGTATTGTGGCTGGTTAGAGGAGCCATTCCGTGCCCTCGGTCTGATACGACTATTTAAAGTGTTTCTGCGTTATAACCGAAGCTAGTCGGTCCTGCCCGTCCTGTATGAGGCTGATAAACTTACAACCGAGGCTCTCGGCCTTGTTCTCCTCTTCCTTTTCTTTTCTTTTTCTCTTCTTTTTCCTCTCTCTTGATTTTTTTCATGCGTCCTTCATCACCTGGTGCCCTAATGGTCACGCAATTCTCCCGTTGTCCCGTTGAACGGGAATCGGCGGCTCTGGCTTCGCGTAAAACGCATTTTATTTTTATTCTGTCGTTTGGACCCGGTGAAAAATCAGGTCGTTGTTTTGTGTTTGCCTTTTAAAGGACTGTCACGCCCATTTCCCTCCAAACTCTGTAAACTGCAGGACAACCTGTCCTCCGCCGTGCGCCGGGATTGATTTCCTCCATCCATAAAGTGAGATTTGACAGATGATAAATCTCTGCACACCTGCACGAAACCTTCAATTTTGCGGTAAAGCCGCGGAGTCATAGTGATATAGTCCATCAGATAAGCTACTATTTTGTTGACTGATATTTTGATTCAGGGACTGACTCTCGGGAAAAAATATACATTACGACTTTGCTTGGTGACATTGACATCAGTGCTTTTGATGTCACCCGGGCCTCCAAAGATCATAAAACTGGAAGGTCTGCATGGTTTCCGCTTTCTTTGTTTCAGAAAGCACTTTCTGGAACACCAGTGACATAATTTAGGTAATCACATTGTGCTTTCCCATTATTGCCACATACAAGCATTTAGAGAGGGGACAAACTGCACTCATCTGGTCAGCTCGGCACATGTAATGATGCTGACCGAATCCTCTTGGGTTAGGGCGTCGTATTGCGTTTTTGAGGTGATCAGAACCTTTTGCCTTGGCTCATGGATCAATAATTGTGCATAATGTGTGTGACCCGGACGTGATGTCTCAGTATTTTGATTAACAGCCAATTTGGATCAGATGTATGAGCTCACCGTCCTAATGAATTTCTCTCCTTCACCATCCAATGAAAGACTAGTTGTGTAGCAGTGTCCATGTGGCATTGACTCAACAATAAACTGATATTAATTGGTAACCGGTTTTGTTCCACTTACATGACTGTGCGCACCGGGTCATTGAGAATCCCCGAGCGTTGCAGCAGTAGTCCAGCCTCCTGATTTATGTGCTGGGTTTACTGGAAAAACCCAGTTTATCATTAAATTTGACACATGGAAAGACTTGAAATGAAGGTGGTGGAAATGGGTTGTAAAATAAAAGTCACATTGTGCCAGGCAGTTTGCAGATTGAACTTTAATGCATCGCTTTGGTCTCCTCTCTTCCTTGGCCAGTGTGGTTTCTTTGTGTATCAAAAAGAATACCAAGATGAGATACTGTTTGTAATTGTAAACCAAATGAACCAACAAATAGGAAACAGTAGACCCTAAAGCTGATGATGAAAAAATGAAAGGACACCGCTGATTTTATTATGACTCAGCTTCTCTTTGATGCGACCTTTTTAGGGTTTTCACAAGCCCAGAAATTCACACCATGCAGATGTACCATTTTGATACAAAAGTGAAACAGGAACATTTGCACATGAAAACTGTCACGTTTGGCCGAGAATTTTGATTATGTGTGCTTCGTGCTTCAAAAACTCTTGTACTCAAAAAATGTCAGTGTGAATAACTGTCAACTGAATTCTCGCAGCTAACGTGCAACGTCGACTTGATTTAAATGAAACCTGGAGCGCATAACCTTGTCTTTCACGTTGAAGTAATTAAACGGTGAGCCGGAACCTTACACTGAATCACGGGTTCATTCAGTACGGTCTCATGCAGTCCTTTACAAAAGGCTGTTCGAAAAGTGGACATGTTGTCAAGCACAGTTGAAACGAATCACATGAATAATGGCTTCAATTCTGCTTAGGTGTGACAATGGCCTCCACCTATATGGAGCAAAGCGATCGTTAATACTATTACCTATACCTATGCTTTTTATTCTACAGTTTGTCAAAATGTCTTCAGTTGGAGAAAGAGGGGAAATGGATTGTATAACCTTGCGATAAATGCTGTATTTTTAAAGGTTATAATGTTGAGTTTTTGTTGACAAGGTGTCAGATAAGACTTATTTAACTGTAGTAATCACTGAGGCTTTGTTGTTCTAGAGGACTGCATTACATTGAGAAGAATTTCTATTCTATATGGCATGCTTATGTTTACAAAGGGGGTTGGGTAAAAGATCAAATGTGCAAACTTAGTAATGAGGGGGCTTATCATGTAAAGTAATGCAGAAACATGGACAGATATATGATGCAGACTTAAAAACTTACTTCCACTTATTTTTTCAAAGACTATTAGTCATATTCGTACTTTTTGGCGGCAAATGCCATATCTTAGTTTTGGGGAAAAGAAAGCTTCAGTCGAGGGTATAGTCAAGAGCATTTCTGAGTCATCATTAACCAAGGATCACCACTTTGTTAAACCTATGTACCTATATTCAAATTCTCCCTAGTGCACTGCACAACTATTGTGCAATGACACTGCAGCTGACTAACCAAAACTCCCTGGGTTGCAAGAGTATCCTGGCTTATGCCAGGTGCTTAAACAAAGGCTTCAGACCGGAAGAACCTACAAGGTGGATTGAAATTTAGTATGAAGGGAATTATAAAAGACCCTTGTTTTATTATGTTGATGAATATTTTTTTTTCTGGTTTTAGAACCATACCCACTGTAGCTTTTCAGCAGCCTTGAGAAGGAAATGTGGTTTTCATTCTTTCTTGCGAACTCGATTGGGGCAAAATCTATGTCAAAGATCATTAACTCCTATCTGCTTAAGGAGTTGTCAGCTGTTCCTCGGCTTATATTTCTCTCTGGAGGCGTAGTTTTTCTAGTTTTTCACTGAACAGGAAGTGACTTGAAAAGGAGGGCCTCCTGTGGCCATGTGATCATTTTCAGAGAAAACCAGATATGTTTATTTGTATATGTATGTATGTATGTATATGTAAATATATGTATATGTAAATATATGTGTGTATATATGTATTATATAATTTTCAGTGTGTGCGCGCCCTCCCAGAGATGTTCTCTGTCAAGTTCTGTTTTTGCTCCTATCTTTTTTATGTAGGTCTGAGGAGGTGTAAGTCAGGATGGCCCAGTGGAACCAGTTACAGCAGCTGGAGACCAGGTATCTGGAGCAGCTCTACCACTTGTACAGTGACAGCTTCCCCATGGAGCTACGGCAGTTTCTTGCCCCCTGGATCGAGAGCCAGGACTGGTGAGAAATAATTAAAATCCTGTGCTCTGTTACAAAAGCACATACTGTTTCTTCTGTTTGCTGACAAATTCTGTTGAAAGGCTTTTATTCTCAAATCCCTCTAGAATGGTACTTTGCTAGTCACCATGACTTGCTGATAGCTTTTAGAAAGCTATTGTGTTTTGGCATTAATTGGCACCTTCTTCCTTATTGTGTCTTCTTCCTTCCTCATGACACCATTACAGCGATCTCATGAGTATTTTATATCAAGGCACAACAGAATCATTCTCTGTTGAGAATAACTTAGTATCTACCAAAGAGAATTTATTTTCTGCCCCCAATTTTTTTTTTTTTTTTGGATGCGATTCAAAAAGCAGCCATGAACAGGTGATGGGGATGAGTTTGAGTGCATCTTTTATCACCTCTCAAAAGGAACTAGAAATCCTCATACCCTGATTATATTGTTCTCTCCTTTTACAAGGGCTTACGCTGCCAATAAGGAGTCACACGCAACACTGGTTTTCCACAACCTCTTGGGGGAGATAGACCAGCAGTATAGCCGTTTCCTGCAGGAGAACAATGTACTATACCAGCATAACCTGCGCAGGATTAAACAGCATCTCCAGAGCAAGTACTTGGAGAAGCCGATGGATATTGCCCGCATTGTTGCCCGCTGCTTATGGGAGGAGCAGAGGCTTCTGCAGACTGCCACATCTGCTGCACAGGTAGAGAAGGCATCACAAACATGAATTTTGATTTTATGTTTTTTTTTAATTCAGTAATAAAGTCATTTATGGGTATGGGTTGGCACCATGGTTCTACATGTTGGTATATCTTCTATTCTCTGGCAGGATGGCCAGGCAGCCCATCCCACTGGGACAGTAGTGACAGAGAAGCAGCAGATCCTAGAGCACAACCTTCAAGACATCAGGAAGCGTGTGCAGGTTAGTTTCCATCAGAGACTCACTGATTTAAATACTTGAATATCCAACTTGAAAAGTACCCAACGCTCTCTTACCTGGACATGATTAGTGTTGCTATAAATGCATAGATACTAATGATCTGTTTTTAAACAGGATATGGAACAGAAGATGAAAATGCTTGAGAACTTGCAGGATGACTTTGACTTCAATTATAAGACACTGAAAAGCCAAGGAGGTATGATCTAATCTATATTTTATTAGCCGATCTGTGGGAACTGTGTTAACACTTTAATAGATGAACATTTATTAAAAAATACTCTTATCCGCCTTCTAGTATACATTAAATAAATCATAATTTGTCTGCTGATGGATGGCTTGCCAACCCTCTTTCCAGAGCTGTCCCAGGACCTAAACGGAAATAGCCAGGCAGCCGCCACAAGACAGAAGATGGCTCAGCTTGAACAGATGCTGAGCGCCTTGGACCAGCTCAGGAGGGTGGGTGTCTATGCCTTGTAGTGAGCAAAGTGTGAAAAAAGTACATGAGAGAGAATCAAGACAGTTTGAAATGTCTCCGGTGCCTCAAGTTAAACCAGGATAAACACAAGGATAAGAAAAATGGGGGAGTATCTTAAAAAAAAAAAAAGAGTGTCTTTAAGAGTTATCTCTGTGCTTGATATCTGATTATGGGCAAAAATTTTATGATTGGCAATTGTAAAATTATCAAATAAAGAAAAGTGGAACAACACCTCTAGCTTCATGGTGGTTTAACACAGGGGCACACCCAGCTTGGCATCGTTGACCAGTAAAAATTGGCTGAATATGAAGCTGTCTGAAACCACACATCGTTCGTCTACTGCATTTCAGACGCTAGGCCGGAGGTTTTGACTTCATGTGAAATTATCTGAATTGCATAATGGCAAGAAACCAGAGGAGGGGTCGTGGCATGACACCCAGTAGATGAGTATTTTTGATAAGAAGAGTCACGTTATATTTTCAAATGGAGAACTTGAGGTCCTTAGCAGGGACAGAGAGTTTAAACCCTAAAAAGGCGTTAACTGCTTATGCCTATGCTTGACGTCTGCTGCACTTTTTATCTTGTAGCAAATCGTGACAGAGATGGGAGGTTTGCTAACCGCAATGGACTATGTGCAGAAGAACTTGACCGATGAAGAGCTAGCAGACTGGAAGAGAAGACAGCAGATTGCCTGTATCGGAGGTCCACCTAACATCTGCCTGGATCGCCTCGAAACATGGTAACCAGGAGTTGACATTTTAAGCAGTATCCTAAATCAGACGCCAGTCATGTTAATTAGCAGCATCCAGCTCATTTTAAAAGTTCATTTAAAAAAAAAACGTGTTGATGAAAGCTTTATTTAAACAACACACATGGGCAGTTAATTAGCTATCAGAATCCTGACTCAAATAATTAAAAAAAAAAAAGAAGTTTAATAATTTGAATCAGATTCAATAAAAAACTACCATCTCCACTTCTGCTCCTGCTCTGCTTGTCCAGCTGCTGAAAACACGAGAGCAAAGAGAACTGTTGTTGAACTGAAATTGGTTTACATTCGCAACCAGGATTACATCCTTGGCCGAGTCGCAGCTCCAGATTCGTCAGCAGATCAAGAAGTTGGAGGAGCTTCAGCAGAAGGTGTCCTACAAAGGAGACCCCATCATTCAGCACCGGCCCGCCCTTGAGGAGAAGATCGTGGACTTGTTCAGAAACCTGATGAAGAGGTACTGCATATGATGAATCCTTACTGTCCTCACTATCTGCCCAGATATTTTTTGCTAGTGTTACTATGAAGTACACCGATTTTTCCCTCTTGACCTTTGGGAAACATCTGTAGTGAAGAGAATCTTAAATTCAAGCTGCCACCTGCTAAACGGCCAATAATCAGAGCTTTCAGCCGCATCTCACAGTATTTACTCTGCTAATGGACGGGTTGAGACTACGTTTAATTGTGGTCATGTGATATCATCTGAGCCAGGTCAATTAGCTGATTGTGAGATGCAGTTGAAAGGTTGGAGTCGTTAGTAAGTCAACCTTTGACCTTAGATTCCCTTTACCATATGCTGACTGTCTTCTCTGAAACATGATCCACTCTGTCTTCTAGTGCTTTTGTGGTTGAAAGGCAGCCTTGTATGCCCATGCATCCAGACAGACCCCTGGTCATCAAAACAGGAGTGCAGTTCACAAATAAAGTCAGGTAAAGATGAAGGCTTTCAATGATTAAGTATCAGAGACAACATGCGTATGTCTACATTTTAATGGTAACACTGTATGTGTCCCATATCGCCGAGAAAAGCAACAGGAACATCATTTTATATCCCAAAGAATTTTGTGTACAACACTTTTTTCTCTTATTTTGCCAGGTTGCTGGTTAAGTTTCCTGAACTCAATTACCAGCTCAAAATTAAAGTTTGCATCGACAAGTGAGTTTTCTATATTCACTTATTTATTTTGAATCTGGGGTTTTCAATATTTATATCAAGTCTTGATCAGTAAAACACTGATTTGATTGAAGAAGAGAAATTAATGCTCTGCTGCTTTTTAACTGTTCAATTTTTAGGGAATCTGGTGACGTGGCTGCAATTCGAGGGTAAGACTTTTAAGAACCCTTTTTTTTTTCCTTTTTTTTTTTTTTAAAAGCCTGAGTGTTTACTGTATATTTTAGAAAAGAGTCTGACTCATCTGCTTTGCCTTCATTTAAAAACATTTTTTAAATTTTTTTTTTTATAAAGGTCACGAAAGTTTAACATCCTCGGTACCAACACAAAAGTTATGAACATGGAGGAATCCAACAACGGCAGCCTGTCAGCAGAGTTTAAACACTTGGTGAGCTGTAGAGGCAAAACTCTTAATGTTTGACAGTGATGAAGTGATAAAAGCCTGCTATGGAGCCACTGACTTCCTGTTTGTTACAGACCCTGAGAGAACAGAGGTGTGGTAATGGTGGCCGGACCAACAGTGATGTAGGTACACTTCCAAACAATTGGTGGGCTAGTGTAACTTATGGTGTGTTTTTGTTTAGCCTGCTGTATTCTTTTTGAAAGGATGATAGGCTTTGGTTTAACTTGAGTTTTCTTGACATCCGATACATGTAAACAGTCCTTTCAGTTTATATTTTTATACAATACAATATAATAAAACAAAAAATCCATTTCCTCTAGGCCTCTCTGATTGTCACGGAGGAATTGCATCTTATCACTTTCGAGACAGAAGTTTATCATCAAGGCTTAAAGATAGATCTGGAGGTGGGTATCAACGCTTTGGCTCACAAACTCGAGGTATTTCTGTATTCTCAGTTTAGCTTTCACACAACCGTGGCAGTCAACAAAACTCTAAACTCGAAAAAAACTCTCAAAGCTGAATGCAGTGTTATTCTCTCACGCCTCATACAAAGCAAGTCACTAGCAAAATGAGTCATTAACAAAGTCTCCAGCCTCGGCAGCTTTGTCAATACCGCAGCTTCTTAATAAGCTGTCACTTAAAAATAAACCTCTTCCATCACCCCAGTACTTGACCTGACCCTTGATACACTGTCGAAACACAAGCATTCATGTCTGTCTCAGAGTGACATCCGCAGCATCTTTAACACGATCATAACAAAACTCTCCCGCCTGCTGATGGTATATGCTGTGAAGACAGGCTAAATGCTAAATCATGCATCTTGTTGGGCCTTAACATAAGGAATTGTACTTATTATCATTCAGTTATTTTTATTTAAATTCAGTGCGTTACATTTTTTTTTATTATTTTGTTCTTTCTTGATAACCCCTACACAGTCCCAGTCCCAGATCAGCAACCCGTAAATACTCGCAGATCCAGTCCCAGATCTCGGGATGCAATGTCCTTCTGGGTCATTTTAACAAAGGACAGCCCTTTTATGCCAAAATATCTTTGCTATGTACAGCTGCATACCTTTAGAGGTCTAAGGTCCATCTTAATGAGAGGAAATCCTGAATCACTCGTCCTACAAGACAATGCACTGAAATAGGGGCAGGGACATTTTTGTACCATTGTGCGGGAGTGAATTCTGCCAAGGGAATGACAGAACTTTTTAGAAGAGGAGAAGACACAAACATACTAAAAATATTTTTTCCTTAATTTGTACAGACCCATTCCCTGCCCGTGGTAGTCATTTCAAACATCTGCCAGATGCCCAACGCCTGGGCGTCCATCCTCTGGTACAACATGCTCACAAACCACCCAAAGGTAACACGGCGCCCTCTGGTGGCAACAGGCTGAACTCTTTGGGGGGGGGGGTTACACATCACAGATGTAGATCGGGTTGTAGTTGGGACAAAAATGATATGTTTTGGGGGTTTTTTTGCCTGGGTGTCTCTGCACAGAATGTAAACTTCTTCACCAAGCCTCCGGTGGGGACGTGGGACCAGGTGGCCGAGGTGCTAAGCTGGCAGTTCTCCTCCACTACCAAGAGAGGCCTGACCATTGAACAGCTCACCACACTGGCTGAAAAATTACTAGGTGAGTTGACATGCCTGAAAACTCACCAAAAACTTTTGCCTTTGCTCTCTTTCATTTACTAATAATCTATTTTATGATGTTATATTTGTTCCTTTTTTAATCGTCCGTCTAGGGCCTTCTGTCAACTACTCTGGCTGTCAGATCACCTGGGCCAAGTTCTGTAAGGTACTTCGACAACCACATATGGTTCAGTCTTTCCTTTTGCCATTGTATTGAGTCAATGGGAGTTCATTTTCTCTCCCCCCCCTTACTCTTTGCAGGAGAACATGGCCGGTAAAGGCTTTTCCTTCTGGGTGTGGCTGGACAACATCATTGACCTTGTGAAGAAGTACATCCTGGCACTGTGGAACGAAGGGTGAGAGTTCATCCCGTATTCACAGTCGAATTCCGGATCAGACACTGGATTTGTCTGTCAGCCGCCTTTCATATTATAAAAAAAAAAGTGTTTTGACATGCAATTTACTATTTTGAAGTTTTACTGTTTTAAAGTAGGTTTACTATTTCCAAACTCGGCGTGTATTTATTTGACTTCCTGTTGCTCCTCTACAGGTATATCATGGGTTTTATCAGTAAGGAGAGGGAGAGGGCCATTCTGAGTCCAAAGCCTCCTGGCACTTTTCTTCTGCGGTTCAGTGAGAGCAGCAAGGAGGGAGGCATAACATTCACATGGGTAGAGAAAGACATCAGTGGTGAGTATTTTTGGCCTTCTTTATCGGTTTTATAAATTATTTTTTTAACTTTTTTTTTTTTTGGTGACACTGAGCTTCCTGGCCCCTGTGGTCCCTACAGGAAAGACCCAGATCCAGTCAGTGGAGCCCTACACCAAGCAGCAGCTCAACAGCATGTCCTTCGCCGACATCATCATGGGCTACAAGATTATGGATGCCACCAACATCCTGGTTTCACCCCTCGTCTACCTCTACCCCGATATCCCCAAAGAAGAAGCTTTCGGGAAATACTGCAGGCCGGAAGCAGCTCCCGAAACCGAGATGGGAGGAGACTCCACGAGCAGTAAGTCACTATCTTGTCCTCTGTATTGTCCATGTAGCTTAACAGAAACGACACATACTAGATGGCTTTATGTACATGTTATGTCTTCTTTTCTAACTTGTGCATTTTTTTTTTGTGACTAATACAAACATTTTCTTCTCCCTGACAGCTATTCAGCCGTACTTGAAGACAAAGTTCATCTGCGTTACACCGTAAGTATCTGTCCTTTCTTATCTTTAAACTGTCAATATTTACAGGAAAATCTCATGCAACCCAGTGACATGAACTTACTGTATGTTAATTTGTGGCTGATATTTCCTTTTGTAAAGACAACAGACTGAATGTTCCTGCTCAAGATCAAAACTTCCCTCTTTAAACTTGTTTTGTATAGGGCAAGTGTTGCCAAATGTTCAAAGAAAAGAGAACAAAGCTGTTTTCACTCTTCCAGTGAGTCACCACTTGTCATTGGAGGAACCATCAGCCTGTTCACAACAAGTTCTGTGAACACGGATATGTGCAGGAGTCCTTAAAGATGCAATTAAGACAGATTGGTAGTTCACACCTGGCATCAGGTTGTGTCTTTGTTGAGGGTGTCTGATGGGAATTCATTTTCATGCTCAGTATGCAGATAATCCTGTGCAACGCTTGAATTGCTGAAGATCAGTTCTTCAGTCAAAATAGAAACCATGTAACCCAGCCTCTACCCTCGGATTCCAACATCTATTCTGAACATACCTTGGCTTTTATATTTTTGCCGGCCAGTCGGCCATGTTTGCTTTGGTTGGTAATGGGTTTGATGGCGTGCTGGTGGGTTGCGAGGTTTGCTCAGTGAGATCCTGACCTGTCTCCGTAGGTGTCCCTCCGTGTTCATGGACTTGCCGGACAGTGAGCTGCTTGGGAACGGATTCCCAGGGTAGGCACTCGGGGTGGGGGAGGTGGCATGTAGGGCTTTGTGTGCATCTTGTCACTTTGTCTGTCTGACGGGTGGGGTTTTCAGGGATACTGGCGCGGTACCCCCTCCTACATCATTGTTTGTGTTTCCAACTCTAATTCAAGAGCATTGCCCCTACCATTAACATGTCATCAACTTGCCCTTGGGTTCAGGTCACACTCCGGTTTCCCAGACGTTTTTGTCATAATTCCTCAACCGAATCCATTTGTATGGAATACACAGGCTAAGATAAGAGTTTTCAGAAAATAAATTAAAATATTTCCAAATTGCTTAATAATACCATCAGAAAAAAGACGAGGCAAAAGCCGTGTCAGTTTGACAGGAGAAGGAAACAAATGAAGGATGTTTGACTTTAAGTCTGAAGAAAAAACTGAGTAGTGGCCTGTCCCATCCACTTAATCACACTGTGCTAACCAACAACTGTCGTGACATTGACTTTAGAGTAACTGTCATTAACATCAAAGCAGTGTGAAACACACAAGGCCTTTGTGTCAGTGTGCCTTGCACTGACAAAACTAAAAGCAAGAAACGGAACATGGCATCCTCACTGTCTGCCTCATCTTTTCATGGTCGTCATTCGTAATGTACTTTGGTATTAAAATCTAAACATTTGTCAGTATTTTGCCACGGAACTGTCCCAGCATGCATCTGTTTTCCTCTTCGTCGTGACTTTGCGTACTGACACTGAATGCTGAAATATCCGTCGGACTACGACCATACTGACGGAGGGACATTTTGATTAATTAACTGCTGATATGTGCATTAAAACAACTCTGCCTTTTTACTAGTTGTTGCCCTGCCGTCAGTGTGTTACGACCAACACTTAATACACACAAGTTAGTAGGTGGCTGTTAGCTTGTCACATGTGGTAAAGTGGGATGACAGATATTTTCACAGGAGTTTTGTTGAAAGCTAAAATGTGTATTATCACGTATGATCTTTTTAGTGTTTATTATAAAATGTTTCCCCTTTTTTTTGTTTGTTTGTGTTTGTGTTTGTTTTGTCTCAACAGTACAAACTCTGGAAACACCAGTGACCTGTTCCCCATGTCGCCCCGCACCCTCGACTCTCTGATGCACAATGAAGCCGAAGCTAATCCAGGACATATGGGTGAGACAGACAGACAGACAGACAGACAGACAGACAGACACACACACACTTTTAGTTCTCAACTTGTAAGAGCACTCATTTACTCAAAATACATAATGACTTGGGAAAGCCCGTACTTCCTACCACCAACATCACAGCTACATTTACCTTAATCCCCACCCAAAGTTTAACACTAAAACCAAACAACCTTTTGAAGAAGGTGGCACCAAGCGAAAAATCCCTTGTGTTCAAAATAGTCCTCACTGCTAACTTTAGACTGGTCCTCACAAAGATACAAGTACAAGAAAACACGGGGAATTTGATTTAGAATTAATATTAACAACTGCTTTTTGGTTTTCTTCCCCAGATTCACTCACTTTGGACATGGATGTAGCATCACCTCTGTGAAGAGATTTGTAAAGTTTCCAGTTTTATTCTTTCTTTATTGAGATTTGATATTTTATGTTGTGGTAGAGGAAGTGTTGATGATTTCTCTTCGCCTCTGTACACTTGTTCAGCCTGTACAGTTTGTTTCTTTTTTGTGTCGGTAGGGAATGAATTAATTTTTTTTTTTTATTTGTTTTGTTTCTTGAAAGATGTACTTTTTAAAAGGCATCGCCACTTATTTAGCCTTTGATTGTACACCTGTATTTACTCCATTTTTGTAGATGTCTTTAAGTACCTTTTTTAAGTGTCTGCAATTATATTTTTAATGAAGATGTTTTATTTTTTTGCGTTTATTGACCCTAAGTTGGTCATGGATTCATGTGTTCTGTTTTTTGAATGAGAACATGTAATGAGAATATTTGTTGTATAAGCTACGCCGCTTTGGAAATAGACTTTGATGAATTAATTTCGATGCATTTAATGAGCATTTTTCAGTATGTTTATGTCACGATTTTTTTTCTTTTTAAACCTCTGCCAAATGTTGTTTCCAAGCTGTTCCAAAACAGCTTAGTTTCATTCAAGATGGCTTTTGTTTCATCTTGGTTTTTATACAAAACAGATTACTTCTCATATTTCTCCAAGCCACTTGAAGCGTTCTAAAATTGTACAGAGAAGGAAAGACGAGAAGTTTCAGACACTTCTGAATTTATTTTCCCGTAGGCATTCTTTCCCCTTATAGTACTATGAGAGATTACGTGATAAAACTTGTAAGAGTGGTGGTCTGAAAATACTTTGGTTTTTTTTTTTTCTTTCACTCCCACTTAAATACTGTAATTTAAGATTGTGTGAGTTGCACTTGCTCCTTTTTGAAATTAGCATCACTATTATTTTTATGTTTCGCCTGGATTCACCTGATATGATCAGATGTGTATTATAAATCATTTTATGAACAGTCTATTTTAGGACAAACATGTCATCAAAATAACCACGGATCTGTCGGAAAGATATTTCACTCTAGCAGAGTGTGCACAGTAAGGTGTGTAGCAGGTGACTTTTAACCTTTTCATACAATAATACAATTAAGACTGTAAGTTGAGTTTAATGCAAGCCACACGTTTGTCTGTCGAGGCCTGAAAGATCAAGAGGTTTTTCTGTAAAGTATACTGTAATTATTCAGGAATTGAAAGAAGGCAATAAAGAAAGAAGTTGGCACTAAAAGGTAGACTGGTAATCTGTTGGTGTGATCATTGACATTCAGGTAAAACGTAAAAACATGTCAGTCGTGCTCAGGAATCTCAATAAATTAACAATTTATTTTCTTTTATTGTATTTATTTAACAGTATCCTGACCAGTGAGAACCAGAAGAGTTCTGACACCTGAGATGGGACTGATTGACGTCCGCATTACATACAGCGTTATACTACTATAATGATTGGCAGCCATCTGCAGGGGCCAGACATGAACAGTTCATTAAACAGCCGGTTAAAACCAGCAAAACCTGGCCGGACACCGTTCCTGCTCTCACGGCAGCGGGAGGGAAGAAAGTGGCTGAGGGCAGGCAGGAAAAGTTCCCTTATCGGTGTTTGACTTGGATCCAGAATGACCCTCTGTTTACTCTGTCGCTGCAATCAGTGTTTCAATATTTAACTCTTTAACTTGCCTGGATTATTTAAAGTAGGATTTCTTTTTTCCCACCAAGAGAACACTGGCAGTCACACGTAGATGAGCAGGAGAATGTAGAGTTTTGATATTAGTTTATGTTCATAAAATTAGTGTTTGTTTTTTATTGTGGGAAAACGTCCATCTCTCTCTCTCTCTCTCTCTCACTCACTCACTCACACACACACACACACACACACACACACACACACACACACACAGGGTTTTCACCACTCATGACACTTTGGTATTTAGGAGCATTTTGCAAATATTTGAATTTAATCATCTAAACGAACGAGGGCTGGATCCCGTCTCGGTGCTGACGCGCTGACTAACGTGAGTCGGGGCCTGTGTCCTTCTGACACGTCTGGATCCACTGGTAAACAATGACTCTCTGTAAATAATGACATAAAAAGAAAACAACCCACAGAGGAGTAAGTCTGGGACTTTTTCAACATTTACATATGAATGAATTAGAGAAGCCCCCCGCCCCCAAACGTAATATTCAGCAGCAGAAAATCTAAAGAACATCCGTCCTTCTTTTCTTTGATATATTTTTTTTCACAAAACAAGAATAAAACTCTAGATCCACTGTGGTTGAGGCTGGATTTCAAGTTATCGTTTCAATCAAACTGAGGCCCTGGGGGGCCCTGGGGGGGGGGGGGCAATCTGCCACAGTTCCTGGGATGTAAACGTTACAGACATACGTATGGATACGTAAGAGATGATGCATCTTCACGCTTTACTCGAAATATCGGAGCGCCAGAACTCTCGGCACACGATGACTGGACTTCCCTGGGATGTGAAAGACAAGACAAGACAAAACAAAAAAAGAAAAATCAAAACAAGATAAGACAAAACAAAACAAGACAAAACAAAAAACAAGACAAAACAAAACGACAAAAAAACAAAACACAAAAAACGACAACAAAACAAAAAACAAGACAAAACAAAACAAAAAACGAGACAAAACAAGAAA
>CM029112.1:6170000-6197500 GCA_016859345.1 Istiophorus platypterus | reverse complement strand
AAGGCCTTTTGTGCTGTAAAAGCACTATAGTCATTTGACCTTTCAAGAATATGACTCGAGGAGAGAAAGAAATGCCTCTCCGCTGGAGAAACTTCAGCCTTCAGGCTGCTACAGCCGAACCGGCCCCCGTCGACCCTCCTCCCTCACCCGCTCTCCCCTTCTCGCCGAGGCCGCATCGTAAATCTCACAAGGTGCCGAGCGCCGGTGCGGCGAGAGTCACCTTTGGTCTTTTCGGACCACGTCTGCGACGTCCACCTCGGCCCTCCCCGATTGTAGGTCACCGTAAAACGGGGGGAAACCCTCGCTATCCCCACCCGACCCCCACGTCCACACAAGCTGATATGTGCCGGGACAAGGCCCGGGCGGAGGGTTGACGGAGTCTTACTGTCAAAAGCGGTGACTCCAGGATAGAGATGCTGGTGTTTGTGTTTGCTCACAAACAAAACTGAAATGTCACTGGCACTTTGAAGACGCTGCATCACTTCCAAGAATATGCTGTGCTGTGTGTGTGTGTGTGTGTGTGTGTGTGTGTGTGTGTGTGTGTGTGTGTGTGTGTGTGTGTGTGTGTGTGTGTGTGTGTGTGTGTGTGTGTGTGTGTGTGTGTGTGTGTGTTTTTCCCTGTGCATTCGTGGGTGTGCAGAGGACCTTACCTGCAGTGGCATCAACCTGTTATGCATCATTTGTCATTTTGTCACTTGCAGAGTGCTTAGCTGATGCGATAAGACTTTTTCGACATTTTCCTTTAAGATTTCTTCTGGGCTGCTACAGTAAAGTTGGCATTGAACCCCCTGGTCACTCTGAAAATGAAGTGTTGTGATATTAATGTCCGCTACCGGCTGTAATAATGTACCCCCTCCCCCCCCGAGGCCGCAGTGTGAAAGGTCTTTGTGAGGTCTGGCTGAGGTCCATCCTACTCATCCTACTCTGAGTCCTTTCTCCTCAACGCAGCGATGGAAACGGTCAGTGTTTTCAACAGCTCCGGTCAGTGATCAGTCATCTTGTCGTTTACGGTCCATGCGTTTCTCAGTTTTATATGTCTGGATATCGAATAACTTCGGATTTTGGATGCCATAGTTCCACGACATCACCTTGGGCTCTGGGAAGAGGCGACAACATTGTTTGACCTGATTCTTGACAGTTTACAAACTGATGCCAGATTCTCATGTCGATGACTTGAGACTCTCACTTGTCACTTCTCTTCTCAGTAATTTCTGCATATCCACTCTCTCTTGCCCTCAAAACAAAAAAAATAAAAAAACAATCTCTGATAGGAGCTAATGGCCAGTGCCTCTCAGCGTTTTACCCCATTGGCAGGCGCCGTGTTACCCCAGCATGCTCCCTCCCGTCACCGCTGTGCATGGTGCACGGGAAGGGAAGGGTTTTCCCAGGTTTCTGTGAAAAGGAGGGTGTGCGGAGTTGGCACGGGAACCCGGCATGCTGGCCGGGCATGAATTGGCTGGCACACTGTGTCCCTGACAGAAAGACCCAGATGCAGCAGCAGCAGCAGCAACAGTAGAAGCAGCAGGGGGGAAGAGACAGGGCGAACCAGTGTTTCATCCCAGAAGCCCTCTGTGCCATGTGCTCCCAGCATGTCCTCTGATGGGCTGATGGGAAAATCTGCGTACTGTAAATGCAGGTGGTGGCGGCAGCACAGGAGACCTGTTCTGAGCATTGACATCATGAGTAGCTGGAAGTGAGATGATTAGCATAGAGTAGTGGTTTTGATCTGACCGAGCTATGAGTCAAAGGTGTCAGAAATCACTTTTGCACTAATGACTTCGCCTGGCGCGGAGGCTTCCTGTCGGTCTGAGCAGAGGAGGAGAGGACTGGATGAATGAATGAGTTAACTGGAAGGAGACTCGACCGTTTCCTCCTTCTTGTGATTTCTTCTATTTTTTCTTCTTTTTCTTCTTTTTTTTCTCTTTAACTGAAACGATCTCACAAGAATAATATAATGGTCATAAAAACTGTGAAAGGTCAACGAGGGGGAGGGAGGGGAGGGTGAGGGGAGATGCATAGTGACAGAAAAAGGGAAACAAATTGGAAGGGAAGTGATCAGGAAGCGTGTGGTGACATGCACCCTAACCTCCTCCCCCTTTCAGTTGGGCTAACGCTAATCCACTGGTCACGTGACCGTGAGCTTTTAGCCCGGCCTGGGCCACGAGCGCTCAGATCCATCTGTCGAATAGTGTTGTTGATTGTTGGCATCCGCGGCGCGTACTCTTGTCCCATGATCACTGCCTGCTCCACATAAGACTCAAGTTTGATTGGCACCAGCGTGTTTTTCAGCTTGTTTTTTTCTTCTTTTCTTTTTTTTCTTTTGTGTTTTCTTTTTAATCAGTGGTCTCACAAGATTGGGCCACTCTTAGGCAGCACCTTCCCCAGTATCCTTAATTATGCTTTTATCTGTCTCTTTGTCTAACTTCTGTCGAATTTCTTCATTTGCAGTGAGTAAAGTGGGAGGGGGATGACAGTAAACCCTTGCGGACATTGAGACACATGATAAGGCCTCGGGTTATTATCTCAGTGACACAACAAGAATAGCCAGAACACTCGAAGGCAAGTTTTTCGCTGAGCCATATGAAGGAAGTTGCAAATCAGGAGAGGAAAGTGTGCTTGAAGTCCCATGAATGCTGCTGAAGGTGCTTTCCTTTTCTTTTTTTTTTCTTTTTTCTTTTTTGTTGCTGTGATTTTAAATTGTGTAAGGAGACATCGGACAGAGGTCAGACCCAGAATAGACTTAGAATGGATATACGTGGTCTGGATTAATCATTTTCTCGTATTTACACAATACTCCCCCACGAGCCTGAACACACAGGGGCGAAATGCTGTTGCAATGTGCTGCTCCGGGACCGTAGCACCAAGCCTGGCGCACATGTGTATAAAATGCCAGCCCTGCTTTCATATCCAGAGGCTACTTCTGCATTAATCGGAGATGATTACAAATGCTTCGGGGATATGAATACGCCCCACATCACTATCTCATTTATTCATAAAGCCATTTCAGGAGCTCACTTCGTTATTTAGATAACGGAAAAATTGCACTGCGACGCATAATCCTGTGGCTGGCTCCAGGTTGTTGCTCTCCAGTGGGGGGACACACATCCAGCTGAGGGGTCGGCAGCTCGGAGGCCCGTGAAAGCCAGCCTGTGAGCAACTTTGAAAGTTGCCTTTTCTTACGAATCCCCAGAGCAGTGGGGGAATCTGAGCGTGGAAAAGAGGAGCGGTTTTTCCTCCCTCATGCAAAAGTAGCATCACTGTGCTCTTTCAGCAAGAATCTAAACCTCAGACTTACTTCGAGAGCAGCTCAGTGCACAACTCCGGTTGCGCCTTAAAACCCGGGAATATGATGATATGCAGTTAAATCTCCCCAGGCTGCAGCTGCATGAGCGTCTAAGCCTGACTGTTTCAGTGATGAGAGTTTAATAAAAGCATTTGGGATTTGTCATTTGGCGAGTTATTGATCTCTGACATGTTTCATGGGCGTGTTTGGAAAAGTTACACTGCACAATCCCTTTGGTGTTTTATTAATGCCTCAGGCCCTGAGTCATGCTCGATCTCTCATGCTTGAATTGTGTAAGCGAATAGCTTCATCTAAGGGCCCCGGAGGAGATTTCAAATCATGTGAAGTCTTGAATTCGAAAATGTGAGAAACATGTTGTGTTTGATAAATACAGAGTGAAGGCCATAGGGTTGCTGATAAGTCGTGCAGTCATCAGTTGCTGTGTGATGGTGTGTGATTTACAAAGAAGTCATCTGTATGCGTCAAGGGCAAGTTAGGAGTAGGAGGTAAAACTGTATGATAGTACAGTAAAAGTGTGCTTAGTCATTGATTAACATTATATGTCCTAACCAAAAAGAAGAGTTGATTAAAATGAAAACTTTACAATAGTTCGTGCAAGTGGTGCACATTAAAAAACATATGGAGGATTATGCACAAATCCTTTTCGTATTTATACCACATGGGCTCATTGTGACGTCAAAGATTTTACTTAATCTCCCTCTGCAGATTTATGTAGTTTTTTTTGTTTTGTTTTTGTTTTGTTTTTTTGTTTGTTTCACACCCACACTGTTCCCTCTGTGGGTCATGACTTTATATAGCCTGACCCGCTGGCCTACTTCTGAAGTCAGTGTACTTTATCGCCCACCAAGTGACCTGGAAGCTGCATTAAGAGCGGCGTCATCCGTCAGGATATCTATAGTAACACTTGACGCTATGAAATTAGCCGAATTTGAAGCAATAGAGACATGCAATGTATTTCAAGGTGATTAGGAAACACCTTAAAGCAGCAAAGTTTCAGGCCTTGTGATGGGGGCGGCCCCACCACCACCACCACCAGCATTCACTTGTCCTTAAATGCTCCCCTGGAACTGACATAGGCTCTTGAAATGGAATAAGGAACAGGATACTGCTTATGCCAAAATTACTTGGACATCATTGCTTCTTTACATTCCCAAATGTAAAGTTTGCAGTGCTGCTATTTTCAGTACAGCACTGTGTATTATGAGGTGTGTGTATATATATATATATTTGGTTATAAATCACTTTGATTAGACTGCACCTCACCGTTAGATGCCAGTGTTTGGGTAGTACTATATGCTGTTAATACTATGGTGCAAATTATTTACCACACAGCTCTGTGGTTGATAAGTGTTAGCCATGCTTTGCAAACACGAGTGGGTACTGGGGTTCACCCAAAATGAACATGCCGACAAAACGTGTCTTGAAAACCCACATACAGGAGAATCAGCAGCAGATAGAGAGGGGAACCCAGCGCTCATCCATTTGACACCCCACCCCCCCACCGCCACCAACCCCCCAGTCTTATCTTTCACCATCTCAGGTTAGTTGGTGTCAGAGAAGCAGACAGCAGAAAGGAAAGAACCCTGCAAAAATACTAGTTCTCACTGCGCCGTCAAACAGGATCTTTTTTTAATGGCGCTTTTTGATATTTTTGTCGCAACTTTTTTGCCATAATACTATTTGGGCTTTGTGTGCTTCGAACTCCACCAAAATCACCATCTGAACTGCAGCTTTGCTCATCGGGGGCTGGCTTCTGTAACAGTTTGGGTATTTTGCAACAGGAAATAGACACAAAACGTACACTCCTAGACTCAGACGGGTAGGGTTGAGGCTTAGTAGGTCAGTGTTCGGATTTCAGGTCAACCACAGACAGGGAGCTAGAATCAGGGAAGCCGGTTATGCAAAGAGGGAAGAAAGTATCTGGCAGGCATTAGGAATAGCTCGAATGCTACAGATAAATCAAGTGGGGAAAAAAACGAATAGTTGACGAGGAGCAGGTGTGCAGGCAGGTGAAACACCACGAAGGCAGTCAGGTGATCGGACGAGGAAAACTCACAGATGATGCCTAGTGCATACGTGTACCATGTATGACATGGGTGTGTTCATTGGAGGTCCTGGGGGGGGGGGGCATGATAAACAATTGGCGCTTTCTTCTCAGTCCAATAATGTGAAAGATTCAGAGATTAATGGGCAGCAGCCATCCCCTAAAACAGCCGAAAAAGTAAAGAAGAAACAAACTTGTAAGCCAACTAACTAACAATCGTGGCACTGTTTCCTAATTGCCTCTGATATATCTTTGGCATCTCAGTGCTGCAGTTGCACACCGAGACTGATATATTAGCTAAAATCAGGAATAATATTGGCCTCGCTGATGCTGAATCGGGTCTTATTTCCTCCGACGCAATTTCATTTTGCCTGGATTTCTCTACAGCATTTGGAGGATTGTTTGAAGTTGAGGCTCAAGAGGAATAAGACAGGGAGGGTTATTTGGGGTCACAGACACATAAGATTTTTTTGTTATTTTCACAAGAAAAAGACAAGTCCTAATATATTAAGTGTAGATATGAATTCAGTGCCAGGCCTTTCTATAAACTCTAGTTCTGCAGTTATTTATTGCGCAGCAGCAGTGCAGCTAAAAGCAGGCCTGCTGTAGGGTCTGCACAGAGACACTTGTGTTTTAATTAAGCAGGATGAGAGGTAGCTGCTGTCGCTGCCACTGCTACGTTCAAGCCTATTACAGGCTTACAGCGAACGAGATGGACCGGAAAACCAGCGGAGAGCTGACGGACGAATAAATGCCTCTGTTTGCAGGGAGAGATAGTGGAAAAAAAAACGGAAAATGTGCTGTCGGTAGATGAGGCGACGTCGCCGAATGTACCTACACTGACAGCACACAAAAGTAGCCCGCGTACGCACACAGGAGGTACGACATAAACAATTTAGCTCGGCCATTATTCGTGACCCGTGTTAGAATGAATCTGAGTGTGTGTTTGTTTGTGTGTGTGTGGGTGTGCGTGAGAGAGATATGTACAAATGTGTTTTGTTCATCCAGATTTAGGTCATGAATGCTCCTTTGTGTCTGGGGAAAAAGCTAACATCTGGGTAAGATTAATGTAAGGAGCATTTGATTAAAAAATGATTATGATGACATCGGGGGGGGGGGTCTCAATTATTGATGCTTATAACTCCTTTATGTTTGGCTGTATGTTGGATTAAGGTGTGCCGGGTCAGGGAAGACATTGGGCTGAATGATCAAACACAAACACTGTTGTTGGCCTCATATCAGTCTGTATTATTATTTTAGAAGTGTTTGACTTCTGCTACATTTCCTACTCTCTCTCTCTCTCTCTCTCTCTCTTTTTTTTGCACATGTGAATCTCATTATCTTTTATAAACCAAACACCATAGGGAGGTAAAAGCTCTCTGTCTCTCTCCTCCATGCTTGCAGAGGCACTGGCGGAATATAATGCAAAGTCAGTGTGTGGATTTGTGGAGCTGTTATCCAGTATTGATCCTGTGAGCTCATCCGTGCCCACGGCACTGTCTGCCTAACAAGGCTCTCAGATGAGCTCCGCACGGCATCTTCAGCCAGCCTACCACTCCCGCAAACAAAAAACAAACAAAATTCATTGTTGTTTTTGTGATTTAAAAAAAAAAAAAAAAAATTCTTTATATTAAACAAAACGAGTTCTTTCAAAAAATGCACCGTAGGAGTCCACATTCAGTGTATCGTAGATGGAACTATATGTGCCTTGCTAAAGCCAGATGTTAATTCAGCAGCGACAAAGATTCACTTCCCCTTTTCCTCTGTTTTTGTGCACTTGTGCATAAAGTATACGTGTCTTAGTGCAAATGTGGGCATGTGTTTATTTGGCATCTGGTTTCTCTCTCTCTCTATTGTGAAGCAAATTACTGTTAAGCTATAGGTCTACGGTAAAGATGCATCAGACAGCAGCTTCCTTTTTGCCTTGTGAAATGTCTTAGGCTCACACGAGTTTAATCTCCACCTACACATACAGAGAAACCTCAGGGATCCCAATCTGCTTGACTTCCCTCCACTACCAGATTCCGGTCTCAATCCTCTTCACTGTCCCCTGCTACCCCTTGGAAGCAAATTGCCATGTGTGTCATTCACAGGCACTGATTGGGAGGGAGGGGGGGGGGTCGAGCCTGTTGTGTGCGTGTTGTCTAAACACAATGTGTATATTATCTCCGTTGCTCATTATGCGTGGGATTAACATCGAACCTCATTAAACACATTTTCTATCCTCACATGATCTGATGACCGTGCTCTTTGTTTTTGCACACAGCAAGGCAGTCGGCGGCATGTATCATCGATTATAATCTATGATATAGATTATTATAAGAAATTCAAATTTAGAAAGTGACAATTCAAACCCTCCAGTGCTATTTGTATTATTTGTATCCCTTTTTTTCCCAGTGTCAGTTACAGAAAAGTCTACCTGCTTTGAACTGTGGAACATCTAACTTTGAAATCCTGTTACAATACAAATTGAATGGAGTTTAGATGAATTAATCACAGAAATGGCCTGTAACTTCACTGAGCAGACATATTGAACAATAGGAGGAAAATTCATCAAGTTTCATTTGCAATTCATGGTACTTTTATTCCCCGTAATATGCATCTTTCTGGAAATGCAGTTTTTATTCTTATACCTGTCTCTACATATGAATGAATATCTTCCTTTCCTTTCTTTTCTATTCTGTTCTTCTTCTGTTGACTGATTTTACATCTTCTGTAAAGTGTGATAAGTACAGTCCTCGAGAATGAAAATAACCTGGATTTTACTGCTATGACAGCTGTGCAAGGTTTACTCTCCTACCCCCGATTATTGGTGACCATGCTTGCTTTCAGGAAGGATTTCAGAAAAAGACCAAGGGACTCGTCATGAGGCGTGATATGACTCATCACCTCCGGGAGCACCTCCTCTCCTTAACTCATCTGAAGCCCTGACATGCTTGTTTCGCTCTGACTGTGCACTCCTTCACCTGATCTCCTTGAACTTTATCTTATTGAACAGATTTAGTGCTTAGTGCTTACTCCAAGGTCTCCAACTGTACTGAAGCTTTAGTCTTGTCCCTCACTAGTAGGTTGCTTTGGATAAAAGCATCTGCCAAATGAGTCAATGTGTCTGTAAAGGTAAATGGGATTAGATCGTGTGTGAGAAGGCACCGATGAGGCAGACCTTGAAAAAAAAAATGGACACTAATAGAG
Source organism: Istiophorus platypterus (assembly GCA_016859345.1). Taxonomy (NCBI): domain Eukaryota; kingdom Metazoa; phylum Chordata; class Actinopteri; order Istiophoriformes; family Istiophoridae; genus Istiophorus; species Istiophorus platypterus. The sequence goes on along the minus strand of CM029112.1, from coordinate 6,188,960 downwards.
TGAAATAGTGATAACGCAAAGAGCATTTTCATCATGAATTACCTGACCTCGAAGCACAGTAGCAATGCATAGATTTCACATGAATACACAGTGAATTAGCAAATCATCTCATGCGAGGAGAGGAAGGGGGGGTTGAGGGTGACGGACGTGGCCGCGGCACTGTTTTCATGCTCAGTTTATCCAGATTATCCCTTTGCCACCACCATAATCACTGACGCTGCCATACGTGCAGCATCATAAGGTAGATGCCTTTGTTTTCCTTGCTCAACGTGGCAGAGATGAGAGCTCTGTCCCGTTTATCTGTTTATCGGCCCTTCCATCGCTCCCTGGCGCCCAGGCCAGCGGGGCAACATGGCAGCAGTGTGACATTTGAATCCTCGGTTGATTGGTTCTCATTCTGTAACGACTTTGTGTGTGTGTGTGTGTGTGTGTGTGTGTGTGTGTGTGTGTATGTGTGTATGTGTTGGCCATTGTGCAGGGAAAATACAGAGTTGCCATGCTTTGCAGCTACAAGCAATATTATTAGATGTGGAAAGTGTCAATGAAGAGGACACAAAAACAATTACTCTGTTAAAAATACATACTAAGTACTTATTGTGTATATGTAAATTCCTCTTAAAGGGAAAACCCCCATTTCATATATTCTATTGGTCATATTTTCTATTGTTCTACCATTACTGAGTGCTGGGAACATCAGACAGACTATAGATTATAATCCTATACATTCAGATAAGTTTGAATTTCTACACCACTTTCTGGCTTTCTCTCTGCCAGCCAATCAGCATTGTTTGTGCAAACTAGAACAAGATAGCAACAAGATAAATTAGTCATATGATGCAATCTAGATACACTTCAAAACCAAATCAGACAACTTGCCATGGCATGATTCATTTTCATTTCTATTAATAGAATTACTCTGATTTTGGTGTCTTGGTGCATAAAAACTCGACATTTCTGGTCTTAGAGGGAAGCCAAGGGCTGCAGTCCAGCATCCACAGAGCTGGAGGACTGACGAGACTTTGCGTGTGCTGGTAGAACTAGTGCTGTGAGAACCAGCACTTCCTCTCCCACACTTCACTTGTAAAAATCTCAGCATGCTGGTGCTTCCTGATATCACTCACCACTGAGAGGTTAGTCGAGCACCAGTCCCCTCCCCTTCCCCCCGAAACAAAAATTGCTTGACTGTCCTGAGACTGGCATCTGGCATCTTGCGCTTTCGCCTGAGACGAGGTCCCTGAAACCTGGAGGAGAGACTTTACCGACACCTCCAACGGGGATGACTGAGCTCTGGCCGTCCCTCTTTTGTGCCAGTCTGCCCCGGTCACCATTTTGACGCAGATGTTTCGAATCCTGCAAATTCTTTGCAGCCTTCAACGATGCACGTGGGCGAGGCCGCCACAGCTCAGTTCGGCCTTTCACTGCCATTCAATAATTCAACGTGCATCTCAAGTAGGTTAATAAAGCATGGTTCCCTCCAGAGCCCCAATGCATTCGCTAATGTTGTAGAACGACCGGAATTCAAACCGCAGGCAAATTCAGCGTTAGTTTGCAAACGGGAGTGTGCCCGCTTTCTGCTCTTCCATTGGTCAGGAGAGCTCCGTCCTCGCTCAGTGATTGGCTAACCCGGTCCTGTGCCTCCAGTGGCTGAGCAGCGACTTGACACGCGTTAATTAATTAAAGAAAGATATAAATGCAGGCTTTGTTTTCACTGCGGACAGAGACATTTTTCCCAGAAATGCGTTGGCACGGTAAAGTTTATTGAGGCAATCAGGTTGCCATCCAGAAGCCTCCGTTATTACCTAAAAAGTAAATGAAAATTCAATCAAGTGGTAACAAGCAGCTGCCTTGAGTGTGTTGTTTTTGATGAAGGAGGAAGTAACTGCCTAAGTGACACATGGGAGCTAATGAGTAAGCTAAAGTGGAAAACATTTAGACCAGTGAACGCACCACAGGCAGGTCCTTCAGGCCTTGTCTGCCTCTTTGTGATCTTTTTTTTTTTTTTTTTTTTTTAGTCAACTGTCTAACACTCTGGGAATCATGTATCATGTAGCTGGTTCCTTTTTTTCTTATTTTTGGGCATAAAGCTAAAACGGGGATTTTTTGAAAACGGCTGGAAAGGAAACGAAAGCGAAAGTATATGAATTATATATGAATATATATATATATATATATATATATATATATATATATATGAATATATATGAATATATATATATATATGAATATATGAATAAATATATTTCAATGAAGCTTAATGCTAGATGAATAATTGCTGATTTTACACTTTAACTTAAAGGGTTCATTAAGTTTTAAGATTTTCCTACTCTACCTGCACAAAATTAGATTTAAGAAAAAATGTATTTAATTTTCTTTGCAGTTTGCAGACCTACCTGTTGTGCTTTTTAAGTTCACCCAGGTTTCTCAGCACTCAGCCCTGGACACAGTCCCATCTGTCATGAAATGTTGCTGGCGCTGTTTTTCCCTATGGGGTAAAGACCTCTGTGGGGTAAAGGGGGAGCTGACCTTTACTGAAAGCACTGAGCTTGCCATGACAGGAGGAGGAGGAGGAGGAGGAGGAGGAGGAGGAGGGGGGTGTGGTGGCATGGTAAGGGGAGCAACAGTGCCGGGGGGTGGGGAGGTGGGGGTTGGGTCCACAGCTCTGGTGACTGGGTTAGATTGTGTGTGTGAGAAACTGCAGCTTTCTGACCTCTGACACATGACAATCTGGGAAGATCAAAGGGCGTAGCTGGCTGCTCTGGTGTTTACAGGAGCACCGACGGAGGGAAGGGGAAAGGAGAGACGGCGAAAGAGGAGGAGGAGGAGGAGGATACCTAAGTGAAAGCAGAGACTTGAACCGAGAGAAGCAGTAAAGTAATATTGAATTCAAAACATCATTGGAGAAGAAAACTACACCTAGATTTTAAAACTCTTCTCGACACACGGATTTTCCTTTTCTTAACAGTATAACTCCGGTGATCTTCCTTCCGGCGCCGCCTGCTACTGATGTCATGAGACCAGTCGGGAGATTGTTGAGACAATACATAACCCATATTTGCCTTACCGCCGCCACCGCCGCCACAACCCTCGCCTGGTCGCATACAAACCACAAACACGAAACCGACTCCCTGATTCGCAGAGCGTGATGCGCCTCTAAGAGCTGGCGCGGAGGCCACCAAGATTGGGTCTGCATGACCGAGAGAGCAAATGGTCAAGAGCATGAGGCCTGTAGATAAGGGTTAATAGAGTTAGGACACTCTAATACAAATGAATTAGGTGTAACTTTGAAAAGAATGTCTCGGGCTAACCTTGTTATAGTTTATTAATGTGATCACATGTAAATACCAGGCGGTCTACTCCGATGAACTAATGCAGCAGCGCATTGTTGTTGTTTTTTTGGTGGTTGTTTTTTTTTGTTGTTGTTGTCTTTGTTTGGGTTTTTTTTTTTTTTTTTGCAGCTGATGAAAACCATTGATCCGACTGCCTCGATCTGTGCGTGAGCTCACGCAGCGAGTAGTCGAGTAGTCGTCCCCTCCCGACTCCCCGGGGCAGCGGGACGGCCAAGGCCAAGTCCACAGCGGCCAGGGGTATGCGGCCGGATCCTCTTACTTCTTTGCTCTCTCCGACAGTAAGATAGAAGTGTTATTCAACAGGGCGGGAAGAATAGAATTGGCCTGCCGGATAAGGTATGTGAACGAGATTAGAAAGGAGCGACCTTGTCAGCATTAGAGCGACCGGGCAGCCAATCGGACGACCTCCTGATGAACGACGTCCCCCCCCCGCTGAAACGCACTGAGATCGTACCCTGTCAGCGGGCGGATCGATAACGGCCTCTCCTTCGCATAGCTTATGCTCGCTCCGTTGCACGTTTTGAGCGGCGGGAGTTTTTTAATAGCTCCACCGCAGGGGAAGGGAAAGTCTCGCTCTGAAATATGCCCCCGGCTCTTTCTTTAGCCTCCGTCTCCACCGGCCGACTCGAAGGCCGTGCTAAGTTACCGCTGGAAACCCTTTTCGGGAGCAGTGCGGTCGCTGGTCTTGTGGGATACAGGAGCATCCCGTGCCGGGAAGGAGATTTCTGACTCCAGACTCCTTTTTTAGAGATATCGCCCAAGTAGCCGCAGAGTTTTCCGTTTCATATATAATGTGATTATCTTCAAATCCTTCAAATACATTTGTTGTACGTTCATACTGCTGTGTATGTAAACATTTATCTTGGAAGTCCCCCAGCCCACCCACGAAGGTTTACGGCCGCCAGCTTACCTACAAGCCTTGTCCAGTAAAGATAAAATTTTCCGAGATTTACCGCAAAGCTTCCTGTCCTCCTCTGTCTTATGATCAGTAGCTTTTGAAAATCCAGTCTCAGCCACAGGAATATGAAAGCAACACCCTCATCTGGGGCCTCATCACAATTCCTCATTGACTGTCCTCAGGGACCCCTAACTTCCCCTCCCAGGGTCCTGTCCGGGGTTTCCCCGGCCGCCTCGGTCCTAGATAGAGACATGGAGGGATTCCCCCCATGTCAAGGAACAGGTTTACAAATTAACACAGATCCTTGTATGCAAAAAACTCAAGACTTTGCTTTTAGTATAATACAATTTGTATTTAAAAAAAGTTTATATCAGTTCCTCCACGAGTTTCATTCAAAAAATGTACGAACCTGCAGGCAGATGAGCAGCAGATGAGCAGCTTGAGTCGACCACTGTGCCGCACGTTGTTTGTTCATCGTCTGACCCCTGACAAAATGGCTAAGTGTGGCCCAGGTGTGGCACCAGAAGGCCGGGCATTTCTGTTGGCCAAGGTCTAACCAGTGTGGAGAAAGGTTAGCCGTTACAAAGGATGTGATATTTATGGGAAAGCAATTCTGTCACATGGGAAGGGCCGTGTGACAAGCCCCCATGTCAGTTCAAACTTCACGCCGAGATGTTGTTTCATTTCAGTGTAGATTTATTAAATGCTATTTTCTGTATTAATAGGCATCAGTGGAGTCCAAACTCATGGTTACTTTAAATCACACGACTCTGTTTTGCAATTGAGTGAAAAAAAACAACAACAAAAACAACATGATTGATGTTTGTAATGTCTGTGAATTCATTCTCCCCCAAGTACGAATTTTTCTAGCTTTAAAATCTTGGAAATCTGTGTTCGGGACCAGTTTTTTAAAAAGATTTTAGACTCAAATTAAAGGACCTGTTTTAAGGGATTCTTTCACAATGTATGTGTTTGTATAAATGAATGAGGTACAGTTTACATATTGTACTCTGACCTTTGGAGAGTGGGTCTGTACGTTATTCAGTACATGGTACACATAACATACTACAACATACTTTTTCAGTATTTACTTTGCTGTGAGCTGAACTGACCTGAAATGTCTCTCTGTGTGTTTTGTGTGTGTTGGTGTGTGTGTGTGTGTGCGTGCGTGTGTGTGTGACAGAGCCAGGTACTAATTTGGCTTGCTCGTCTCTTCGGGGGCCCCTCGTACCGAGCCTGGAAAAACGACCGGTGGCAGGGGGCCGCGGGGGCCCCCGTGGCAGGGGCCTGACTCTGAACAATAGCCTCAGTGCTAATGCTTCGCTCTGCTCCACTAGCTCAGGAAAATGATTTCCGTCTAATTAGCGATGCGCAGTTGTGATCTCTGTTTTCGTCTTCCTGGGTCGACCGTGTGTAGATTCAACTGTTACAGAGCCAGAAACAAAAACCAAGCGCTCCCCACAGATAACGCTTAACTCATTTGCAGACGGTTTTCATGTGGTTGCCACAATCGTCACTGAGAGCCGCTGGATGAATTTGGATAAAAGGATGATGTTGGGCAATGTTTCGGCAAATGTATAGATTTCATAACCTTTGTTTTTTCCGCCGGCCTTTTAGACGGAGGCCGTGCAGTAACACCCAGTCATGCTGAATGCATGTGCAAAGGACACAGCGGTTGGGCTTTAAAACCACCTTGTTGCCAAAGGTCTGTGTTAGCAGATTAGAGTTCCCACTGCATGTGTTTGGTTAAGAAGAGAAGGGGACGGGACATTACGACAATTACCCCAAATGCCCTCGGCTACCGCATGGACTGGGGAACTTATTTGTCTGGATCTGTTGCATGTTCCGTGGTTCCAGTTCATGCTGAATGTAGGTTAAGCTTCTTGTAGGGTGATTATTTTGGAAAGGTTTTGTTTTTTTTATTCCCCCCCTTTATTATCAGTGAGTCTAAAGCCTTCTGCTTTGTGTCATCCCCGAGTAGTTCTCTTTTCTTTTTTTTTCCTAATTCAGATGGGAGAGCGTCTCTGTTTAATCGAGGGCTGTGCTCTGACAGTGCAGGGACATTTTATATGGAGATATTTGTCTGGGAAACATTCATCGCCAATTAACCGAGCCAAAACAGCCCGACGGATCTGCGATGTAGGGACGGTGTTATGATGATTAGATTTCTTCAGAAGCGTGTTTTGAAAATTTAATTTCACTACTTTGGCAGAACAGCTGGTTTCTTGTGTGAACAGTGTCTGAATTGGAAGCAGAGACCAGTGAAATCCAAGCGAGCGGCGAATCCGTCAGTCCAGGTGTCAGACGGTTTCGTGACTAAGCTTTGGCCGCTGTTTGTTTTTGTTTTTTTTTTTGATGGTCAGCCATATTGGATGTGCAAGGTTACAGGTCGGGGCTTCGAACCGATGTCCGTTTTCATGAGTAGACTAGAACCAGCTTCACACCGATGTCTCATCACAGCAGACTGCTGGACGGTGGCGACTGTCTCGCTGGTCATCCCCGGCTGAGGTGGCTCCACTCCAGCGTGCTGGCATTACTCCTGCCACGGACATGAGCTGCAGGCCATGTCCGTATTTAACGCTGACACCCCCCCCCCCCCAGACTATATAATGTCGCCCACTGGTTCTTTTGTAGTTGACACCAGCGCCGGCATGGATGCGCGTACGTGCGGACGTCCCCACCGCCGTGCTCGGTGCCGAAGACATGCAGAGATGTGACACAGGCCAAACTCCGCACGCAGGAGAGAAGAGGGAAGTTCGGATGGACATGTATAAGATAAACGCATAAGTAACTGCTTTTGTGATTTGCCACCGACTTATTGTGCGTATTATTCCAGCGACCGAAGGCTAAGTGACAAAGTGGGTCTTTTATTTATCTTATTTAATATATGCATAAATGCATATGTAGACATACGGTAAACCAGGCTTGAATGATAAGGGAATAAAATGACGTGTGTGTGTGTGTGTGTGTGTGTGTGTGTGTTTTAAGTTCTGTGGAACTTTTAATGTCCTTTCGCTCCAATTAAATAAAAAGAGAGAAGAAAGTTGCGAAGGAGGAGCAGATTGTGTAATCAGTTGCTGGGCAGCCTTTGGCTTTTGTTATTTGCGCCATTACAAAAAAGAAATCAACATGCTGGAGATATTGTACGTAATCCGCAGCTTGTCAACTTTATTCTTTTTTTATTATTATTATTATTATTATTATTTTATTTTTTTTACGACATCTTAATGAGGTCGTGCATTCGTAAGCGGGGTCTGACTTTTAAACCTCCTTTCGTGGCGCATTTTAGGACATTTCGCATTTGCATTTTTAATGGAAGAAGCAAACCGGAAGAACTGAAAATATCATGATTTAAACCCCCCCCCACACCCCCATCCCCACCCCTAAAAAAAAAAAAGAGAAACGTGTTAATCGTAGCTCGAGTGCAAAGAGGTGACAACACAAGACACAAACAAACACACCAGAGGGCCCCACGCTGACGCCCTCCGAGCTGAACAAACAAAGAGGTCGGGCTTCTCGCTTGAAAGTATTTCAAGACTTCCTGGTTCTCCTCTTCACATATAGGCTGCAGCCTCTCTCACCTCAAATACCCCGACTTTCTCTCAGGCGTCTGACCAGATGGTTGGGAGAGAGCGAGCCGGGCAAACAAAGCAGATCATTGGCTGGTCGAGGTCTGGCTGGAAGAGGTTTAGGGCGGGGGGAGGCGGGGGAGGCGAGGGAGGCGGGGGAGGCGGGTGGGGGGGTGTGGTGGGGGGGGTTCAGAGGCTAGCAGGCCAGCTGAGCACAATGAGGTCATACTGCCAGGGACTGAGTGAGTACAGAGAGTACAGCAGCAGAGGTCTGCAAGAGGCATCCGCTCCCTCCCTTTGATGCACCGATTGACACTGCACAGTGCGTTTTATCGAGCCGCGTCGCGGTTTTGGGTTTTATTATCCTTTTTTCATATAATTTATAGAAGTTTCACACTAATATCAGACATCTGACCTTTAGAGAGAGCACGTCTCGCTCCGGAATACTTACGTTTGACCATCACTATTTATAGGATTCGGTTTTATTGAAAACTACTTTACCAAATGTGAGACACGAGCGAACGCTTTTGCTTTTTTCTTTTTCCTTTTCTTTTCTTTTTTTTTCGTCGAGCGATTCCCGGTTCGCGTCTGCAGCGACGTGTTGGTTTTCATAAGTGATTAAGGACGTTCTGAGCTTCACTGTACTCACTGTAGGGGGGGAGAAAAAAAAGTCACCCGGTGAAAATTAAGCTGTAAATCACAATAGAGCGAAAGGATATTTCAGCCTCTCTCTACCAAGCCAACTCCTTTAAATAGTCTCCTGCTCTCGCAGGGTTGCAAAAGGCCACCATTGCGACATGTCATCACCGGCGAAGTCAAGCATCTCCGTTACCTAAATAACACTCAAATGTTCTCCTACGGAAAAGCTGCACGAAGGCTGCGTTAAAACGCCTGACTTGCCACACGCGGCGCTTTCGGAGGCGTTTTCCCGGGCGGCCGGGCGCCCCACCCCCCCCCCCCTCACCCCCCGGCCTAAGGCGAGCCAACGGGCGCAGACATGCTCTTTTTCCTTCAAGGGGCCGGGCGGCGGCGTCTGGCGGCGGGAAGCTGTCGCCCTGCCGTGTGTTACGACTCCCCGAGCGATCCCGCTTCGCGCCGACTCGCCGCTCCATCACTCAACCTGCAGGCCGCTCGGCTCCGTCACGGCCCCGAGCCGGTGACACACAGAAATAACAGATTGCTGTTCTGTGGCCTGGAGTTTCACAAGTGGGGGTGGTGCTTGGGTAGGGTGGGGGTGGGGGGTGCACAAGCAGGAGCCAAGCAGAGGCACTGCAGGACTGTAACGGAGAAAGCGGAGAAAATTTTTAAATTGTTTTTCCAATTTCCAAAGTTACTTCAGTTCAGTTTTTTTTTTTTTTTTTTTTGTTCCTCGTTTTCCATCCCCGTCCGTGCAGAGTTTACATTACGCCCCCGCGCTCGTCAAATATACTTAAAAAAGACACATGGAACATGCAAAGTGCCACGTAATAAAATAATAATAGATCAAGAGCATCCTTAATCTTATAAGAGCCTTCAAACACACGGCATTAGCAATGGCCTCTTGACTATCCCCTTACAGCCTCTCGTAGAGTAGAGAAATTAATGGACCAGGAAATGAGAGTTGCTCAGCTTGTTAGTCTGTGGTCTTCTATCAGTGGAAAGAACATTTCTCTTGTTGTGGAGGTTGGTGTCAAACCAGTATTGGAAGTGAAATCATCTCTGTTATTAGTCATTATCTGTCTAATGAGAGCAAATACATATTTCTAAACTGTGCATGTCAGGAGCTGGGTTTCCTGAACGAATATTCCTGGCACCGCGCACGGATGGTTTTTAAGAAAAAAAAAAATTATTATCATTTTTATTTCTCCTCATTTCCATTTGTCGCTAGAAAAAAAAAAGTGAAATTTGGATTTCATCTCTTTCCCAAAGGTCAGCCCCCCCCCCCCCAATTTTCCGATCTGCCCCCTCTGAGAGTTTTAGCTGTCAAACCGTAATAACCTGTAAATCCGACAACCCCAGGGACGCCGCTGTAAGCCTCTGAATAATAATTCTATTTTCTCCGGGGGAAAGGACCCAAGCTTCGCATCGACGACCTTTTCACTGTACTTTTACAAGCGGTGAAAATCTGCTTACGCCCGTGTGAACACGCGTCGGCCGTTGAAACGCTGCGACCGTCCCTGCGGCCATGACGCCGTCTGTGTGTCGTGACCCCGGCGTCACCCCCTTCTCCCTCCCCGTCACTATCCGGACGCTTCTTTCTTTTTTTTTCCTTTTTCAGCTGCGGCTGTGGAAATGGCCGCGGGACAAAGTGTGAAGTACCTGGGAACCCTTTAGCACCTTATTGCCACAGGGCGCGTCGACATTTGTGCTGGACTCGAGACGTAACTGACAAATCTGGACACGTGATGCACATATTTTCAGATCCAGCGTAGAGAATATTATTATCTCTGATTTTTTCTTTGTTTTCCCTTCGGTGTCTAAGTGATCAAGTGATGGGTACAGGAACTACTAATAGTTAACCTGGAATAGTTTTAATGGCTCCTGATTGCAAAACCATGGAATCAGCCCTCAGCTGATTCCATGGCAACATTATATTTACTGTTCCCAACTTTGTCTTGAATTCAAAGGAGTCATAGCAGCAGCCGGTATCCAAGCATCAGTCTCACTCGCAGGAGATGACTCACACCGCCCACCGGCCGTAAACCCCCGAGATCAGAGTCGTCCTGAATGTACCGCGAACAGCGTGTTCTCCCTCGTTAAGTGTCATTTAGGATGAAGGGGGCGTGTTGAGACTCACAGCCGCTCGACGATATCCACGCAACCGCCCGCCGCGGGCCGCCGATCGCACCGCCGATCGCGCCGCATGGCGCCCGCCGGGGACCTTCTCCTTCCTCGTCTTTTGTCCGTGGCGGCTCCTCATCGCAGCCGGCGGACAAAGGGCACTGCCGGGCCTCCGCCGCAGCGCCGCGGGTCGCCGTCTACCCAGCGGCCTGCGCCGGCTACCCTCACCTCTCCACAATGACAGTTTCACCGGGTGGGTTCGAAGTGTGTGTGTGTGTGTGTGTGTGTGTGTGTGTGTGTGTGTGTGTGGGTTTGTGGGGGGATCTTGGAGCACAACCCCGGCCCTGTACCATGAATTTTTAACACATTTCCCTTTTTTGTGTTCAGACATCATTATTTCTAAATGCACCTTTTTATATGATTAATTTCCGCTTTCCAACCCCTGGCGCCGGCGCCCTTTACCCCCCCCCCTCGATTATCTTCCCGTTTAATTGATTCGCGTATGTGCATGTGCTCTCAGTCTTCCTCAGCTCGCCTCGGGCATTTGTTGTCCGTCTTACGGGGGAAAAAACATCCACTGTCAAGTCCTCTCACCTTTATAAATATTTACGGTCGCCGGACTTCGTTCCAATTTGCTTTCGGCTTCACCGGCTTCCGCTGGATTAGACTCGGGGAGTTCTGGAGATTTCCGAATTGCCTCAGGCAGCACATCTACAAGTCACAAGTCTTTTTTCTTTTTTTCAAATGTTTAAAAATGTGTCCGAAATGTGATTCAACTAGGGGGAGAAAGAAAACTTTTAACATTTGCCCTCGTAACATCCTCGCCGTGCAGATCCAGAAGCCCCTTTCGGCTTCGGCCCGTGAAGAATCCGCAGATAACCGCGGTCGATAACATCTGTTCCGTAACGATTCCGTAACACTGTTTAACTCCGATATCGTGGCCTTTTCCTTTAAAGAGTCGGATCCGGCTCTTAAACTGTGTCACATGTTTGTTATGTAGCTTCTTTTGAAGAGTGGAGAGAATCGAGGGCCCCATAACTCCGTTAGCTTACAAGCTGTATCTAATATGACCACACACACACACACACACTTCTCCTCTAACTGCCTCTGACTGCTGCACATTTTGTCGGATTATAGGTGACTATCAGCAACACGTTGATCCTATTTTTTCGGCCTTCGTGTCAGCGACGAGTCAAAAAGGACGCGACGGCGGCGGCGGCCACGTTCCACCCAGGCGCCTTCGTTTTGCGGCGGCCGGCGGGAGAAGCTCTGCGTGACGGAGCTCAGCTCTCAGTGTGATTTTAGCCGTCAGACGTGTTCCCCCCCTTTTTATTTTTATTTTATAGGCGTCAGTCTAGTTCTCTGAGCCGTACTCGGCTCAAGTTTTTCCCGCGTTCGAGCGCGAGGCAACGGACGAGCCCTCTCTCGCCGACCGCACGCGCCGACGCGTGGCGCAAGCAAAGAATAAAAAAAACCCCGGAAAAAAAAACGCAGACAGACACGGCAGCGACCTAATGAGGTATTTCTCCTCACGTTGACGGCATGATGGGATGTGGGCTGGAAAAGAGCAGCGGGACCTCGGGGCCGGTCGGACGGCACAAAGACCCTCTTGTAGCCGTCCGTCCCTCCCTCTCGGCTCCTGGCACATTCGATTGTCATGCGCTCCTCCTCAACGTCCCCTTCTTCTGCCGCTCTTTGATTCTGTGTGTCCGGCTTGAGCCGATTGTCACATTTGTCCCAGTCTCGAAATCCTCACAGGTTTCGCACGCGGTCGAAGCGTTCTTCGCACCCGACCGTCCCCTCCGCACCCGCGCGTCTCCCACGTCCACGATCGAGGCTGAGCGACGGGTGGATAAAGACCCTCGTGTGCGGTCGCTGTCGGACGGAGGTGCGGGTAGATTTCACGCCGCTGCTTCGGCAGCTGACTGACAGGGATCTGCCGGGAACGTGCTCGTCAACACGGACGTGGAATTCAAGGGGGTCGCGTGTATCGGTCTCGGAAGGATTCGCGGCGGTTTCACGTACTCGCGCTGCAGCCGTGGACTTATCCTGACGTTACCCGGACGGGCTGCATGTGGGATCGCAGGTGTCTGACTCCGTCGGGCTGGACGTCAAGCGGACTCTACCCTGTCATCCCGGTTCAAAGCGTGTACGACGTCTGATTGAGCCGATGCGTGGGTAGAGAAGTTAATCGTCCGGGCGGCTCGCGGGCGGTGAGCGCGCGGGCGGTGAGCGCGCGGGTGGCGAGCGCGCGGGCGTATCGCCGACGCCGCTTTCCTGCCTTTTAGCGCCGCCCCCTCTTTGCCCAGGCCGAACAGAGCGTCGGACATGGTCAACCTGCCGTTGGGATTCTTACGTGTGCGAAAGGAAAACGTCCGGGGAGTCAGGCCCCCGGACAAGCTGAGAAAATGAGCCCGGCCCGTGGTGTTTGCACGCGGCGGCGCGGTCGCGGTGATGTAATGAGGATGTTTGGCCTGCCCCCGGGATAACGTGTCGCGTATTGACCGCTGCCCTTCGCTCCGGCGCATTTCAAGGTTTGGTTGTTTCCTACACCCGCGCCCCCGCTCTGCCCTTTGACCCCGCAACCCTCCCCCGTTGAAACTACTCCCCCGAGTCGTTCTTTCTACTTCCATGTTGCTGAACTCTGTTTTTTTTTCTTCCTTCAGCCTTTAAAGGTGCTTTGTTTCTCTCTTCTTTTTTTAAAAATATCCACCAACAGGCCGCAGTTTGGAAATAGACGCCACCGCGTGCGCTGGACGTAACACCGGAAGTAAGTTACGGGCCCAATTCCACACGCGTCACTTTTACTCGGAGATGTTATTTATAAACGCTGCCTCAGGGTGGGTGTGACAATGCTCAGCCTCTGTCATGGAAGCAGCTGGACTGAGAGGGAGGCAGAGGGAGGAGGACAGAGAGGAATGGGAGACGGGTGGAGACGGGTTGAGACGGGTGGGGGGTGGACAGTGGAGCCAGTTGTTTACTCTAGGTGTCCTTTATTCGTCCAGATGAAAAGAAGTTATGTGATAATGGGCAAAATGTGCCCCCCCCCCCCCCCCGCCATCTAGCAGCATCACAATCAACGTATTTTATTCATTTTGTTCAACCTTCTCGTTTCTTCGCGAACCACCTTTCAAAATAAATCGTTCGTACCCGAGCGACAAGTCTTTCATTCGGCCTCCAGATGAACAAACAAATGACAGAAATATGAAGTCAATAAATATACAGAATTTAATAGTTATATTGACCCTTTTTTTGATGATTGAGCTGTAACTGCGTAATTCTAATTTTAAAAACCACGTTAAATATGTGTCTTGGAATTTCGTCACGTTGTTGTTGCACAATCGGCTTCAACGTACAGAGGTCGAGATATTAAATCGAGTAAAACCCTCCCTGGTGTTGAAATGTTTTCACTTGTGGGGATATAAAGAAAAATAAAAGGTCAACGACCTAGTGATTTGCTAAGACGAGGAACAGTGCAACTTCCCCATCTTACCATTTAAGGGCCCTGGCAATGTTCTAAAACCTTTTTGGGAAATTTTATTACAGCTCATCTAGAACTTAACATTTCTATTGACCATTTTCTGCTAAAGGTTATTGAAAGCTATAAGGAGTAAATACAGTGGACGACAAACTGAAGTAACACAGTCCGACGGAGGTAGACAACCTCGGGCCAGAGCTCGAAATGATCCAGTGGGACGGCACCGGGCCACAAACGACCCTCCGTCGAACCGATGCCTCCTTATTTATCCTGTAACTAATGGAAAAGACCTAGAAGAGAGATAAAACCTGGACAGACGGGATTATAAGACAATAATCCGTAAATCATGACACACTACTATTTATTCCATGTCTGGACGCGGCGTCCCGCCGCCGAGGCTGATACTCCCGATCCCAGCCGGACAGTGTTTAGCGAGATCGACTCCGGGCGGCCGAATCCGGAGGTAAATCATGAAACGGCGAATCTTGTATAATTTTACCTCCTGACAGTCAGCGGCAACTGGCCCCGACTAGAATAGACCGGGCCCCGGGTCTAATCAGCCGTAGTTTCCCAATAAAAACTAATAATAACCGATATCTCATGTAGCTGCGGAATAATTTGAAAATCGGCCAAACAGTTGTTGTGTCCCCCTGCACCTTAAAGTGGAATGTAGCTGATGTAATACTGTGCACTCCCAGCAGCTGTTGGCCTCCCTTCGCGTCGCTTGAGTATAAAAATCAGCTTTCGCAGACTCGAGATCCACGATTTTCTTTCTTTCTTTCTTTCTTTCCTTCTTTATTTATTTGTTCCTCACCAGGCGGATTTGCTGCGGTGCAGCTGACTCACTTCCAACATTCGGAGTTAAGGACGCCACATCAAAACCGGCGTCCCCTGTCGAATTGATCGACGCGTCTTTTCAGATCTTATCGATCACGGACAGGGCCTTGACAGAGCCTGAATGCGAACTTTAAAATTCCGGGTTAAATTTCTTTGTGCGATGGGATTCGCCGCCGACGAAGCCGAAGCTCGTCGCTCGCGGCCCGGAGGGAGGGTTCATTTGGTTCGTATAGTTATTAAAGGTACATTTACACCGGTACGGAGGATTAAAGATGCTGTATATCACAACAGTTTAGAGCTGTAGATGCTCCTGTGGCGCGAAGGGGAGGCAGCGAGCGCGCTCTGAGGCAGGAAGTGCTTACGTTGACGGATGGCAGTTGTTCCTCCGAGGAAAGAGTGGGTGACACCGGTTCGTCTTTGTCTTCACTTTGCTCGTGCCGCAGAACATGTGTGCATTTTTTTTTGAGACACTGGGGAATATAAATAACCCCCCCCCCAAAAAAATTAAATGAATTATATGTATGTAATTGACTTAATTTAATTGATTTAATTTAATATATATATATATATACATGCCCTCATCCGGGCTTTAAAACACGCTCTTCACTGCGCCGGGCTGCTAAATACTGTGCCATGATTGTTGTGAGTTAATCGGAGACGGCAGGGACACTCGGCGACGGGGGGGGCCGTAACGAACGGGGGCCGCGGCGTCGCCCTCGGTCGCGATGGCTCACGAGTCGAAACGCGTCAGTCGGCGGAGGAGGAGGAGGAGGAGAAGGAGGAGAAGGAGGAGGAGGAGGAGGAGGAGGAGGAGGAGGAGGAGGAGGAGGTGGAGGTCTGTTACTTAGATTGTTTGGTCCCTCCTCACAAACACACACACACACACACCCGGAGCTTCTCTCTGTATCTTTGGCAGGACAACCCAGGCAGGGCTTGGCTGCAGCGTTGGATTTCTTTTCGTTGACTTTTCCCCCGGTGCAGCTTCTAGAAGGACTTGTTCCGTCTTCGGACGGCTGATCTTTCCGTCGGGAGCCGGCCGATCCGTAGAAACGCTCCGTGAGCTTCCCCCCTGTCCGGTACTCGGTCCCGGGACCCGGCGCCGATAAAAGACGCGCAGTACCTGCTGTTTTGACTGCGTTTTGGGCGTGAACCTGCGAAGCGCCGGTCGACGAGGACTCGTCCGGGGTGGAATCGGACCCTGGGGCGACGAGGGTCGATCGATTAAAGCCCCCCCCACACACACACACACACACAACCCCCCCACCTGCACAGAAAGTGTTATGCCGCATATTTGAAGCTATATCTCGGTTTGCAACAGTTCATCTGAGGTTTAAAGGCAACTTTGCACTGTCATGGCAAAGCCTCGATAACTGCCCTAAACTTTACCTCAGAGTAACAGATCAGTTAGAGAAAGTGACGCAACGCTCCTTTACTCGGAGGCTCTCCGGGGTGCTATGGAGAACCCTGTGTGGCCGCATCAGGACAGCGTTCTAGGTTTGTTTGTTTTGAGCGCTTGCGTAATGCTAGCTGGATCCCATTCTCCCGTTTTCTTATCCAGACATTCCCGACTCGTAAATATGCCACGATTCTGCACAGTGGGTGAAAAAGAAAACCAGAGCAGTTGTTCCCCACGTCTCTGCCAATGTTGTGTGAAGGGACCGAGGGAGAAAACCGATTTCGCTCGAGCCTCGTTTTGAACCAGGTTGTTTTTTGGCTGTTTTTTTTTTGGCTTCTGGCTGAGTAGGATTTGTTTTTTAACCGGTTCACTCATTTAACCGGTTATTCATCCGCTGGCTGAAACGAGCGCCTGGTGTTACCATGGTGTTACCATGGCGTCGGGGCCGGTTTTTAGCGGCAGCCTTTAGTGTGTGTGTGTGTGTGTGTGTGTGTGTGTGTTTGAGAGGGGGGTGTAAAATATGTTGGCAGGGCCGTAAATTCAAACTGGACAACAAAAGTATGTTTGAGGGCGAGAACGGCTCTGGAGACGGGGCCAAGGTTCTTCCTCCCTCTTTTGGAACGCGAACGGCAGCGAAGATAAAGGGGATGAGCTCTGAAGGCCGGGCCAAGGTAAACGCCGAGGGCGAAGCGCACGCTCGTGAACGTGGCGGGCGCGCGAAGACCTGGGAAGTTATGCAGGGCGGCGGTTTGGATGCAACGCCGCGCACCGGGTCCCGGGCCGAGACGACGGCTCTGTGACACGCACGTCACGATCGCAGGGAGCTTCCTGAATGCAGCGTTGGGCGCCAGCCAATCAGATTTGTTCGCGCCGCACCTGCGCCGTTGCTTTGCCAGTCCCCCCAGAAGCCCTTCATCGCGTCCGCTATGGGAAGAGAAACGCAATAATTAGCATTTACATCTGTAAACATCTGTGGAAATGGCCTCAGTAAACCTCGCCAGACTTTTGACTCTGTGTGTGTGTGTGACGGCTCTGGGTGATTTGTAGATGTTTGCTGCCGCCGCCGGGATCGAGGCCCCTGAATTATTAATCGGGGCCCGTTGTCGGCATCGTACTTGTCACGGCCGTCGTTCGCCGACATCGATTCTCCTCCGCCTTCGTTCGATCCGTTTGTTGGGTCCAACTCCAACGGGGCCGGCGGATGTTGTGGTCGGACGTGTGACACGCCGTGACGTGGGCTCTCGTAGGGAGATGGATGCAGTGTCAGCGGTGAAGCCCCAGACCGGCCCCAAGGTCGGGGGGGGGGCATAGGTGCGTAGTTAGGTGGCAACAGGACCTTGAAAAAGCCCGAACACCAACTTCAGACTTTCGATTTAAACTGTTTTACCCGTTGGGATTTGCCCCTGGAAAGGAGGTGACGCCGAATCTCATCGGTCGCGGCCTGAAGGGAGGTTTCTTCGGGGTTTTTAAAAGATTTTTATTAGAGGCAGCGAGAGAGTTAAAGCCAAAGCACGACAGAGGCGGAGAAGGACCGAGCCAAAGGGAGACGGATCCAGACAGTAAAATAAAGATACTCGCATATTTGTCTGGAGATCTCTGCCAGCATGTGGGCTCCTGATGTTCAGCCCCGCGTCGGGGTCCAGCCGGGAACGGGAGCCGCCTCCATCGCGATAAGCCTCGGGGGGTCTGGCTCCGCGTTCCTCGCGGAGATGGGGCGGGGGGGGCGGGGGTGCCGCGGTCCCAACCGTCGCGGCGGTTTCCAGCCTCCCGGTCAGACACTATCTAGTCCTCCCCAAACAGACGCCGGAGGAGAACAGACAGAAGCTTCAGCGAGTGACATGCGAAGAGACGAGATGCGTCTAGCGGGTTTTGTTTTCAAACTTTTGTTTCGCCTGCCACCGTTTCCCTCGGTTGAGTCAAGGCCGCGCTGACCGAGAACGCCTCCGAAATCTTGTGGTGGCTTCGCTAAAAATAGTTTGCGACAGGTCAAAGAAATGTAGACATGGTGATCGTCATTCTCTTCCCCTGAGTCATTTGGAAGAAAAGAAAGTGACTGTTCAGGTTATTACCCAAACTCTCTGTTGCACCATTGAACCGTCTGGTTCAATTCTGGTTTCTGTCAACACTGAAAAGCTATTTCTGCCTGTGAAAACAATCCTGTCCCCTGTGGGGACTGATGATTGTATTTAAATGCAAACTCGCAATAAAGTTCTTATTTACATTTTTCTGTTGTTTTTTTTTTTTTCCAAGTTGGAAACAGTGATTTAATCCCAGGGGGCGAATCAATACTACTTGTTAATCTGCCGTCGTTTCCAAGCTGCCGCTCGGCAGCGTTCATAAAATCGCCATCTCGACCGATGACGAGATCCGGGCCGTGCGATCGGCGATCGATCGCGTTTGGGGGTGATTGATCGCAGAGAAGGTGAGAGGTCGCAATAGGCTCCTCCGCGGAGGTTTTAGAGAAAAAACAGAAAATAGTTACACGTTTTTGCAACTGGCCTGATACGGACGAACCCTCTGACCCTGACTCGACGCGCTTGCCGTAGTTTTCGCGCGCTTCCAGGTTCCCTGGAGGTCGACTACGAGCGTAGAAACGTTATTATAGCTGCCGGAATCGAACCGGAGCGGCGATAAACCTTAGTTCTCCTTCTCTTTCTGAGAACGTCCGTCGGGGC